>CAIGRR010206129.1:0-11638 GCA_903798365.1 Fraxinus sp. 1973-6204 | reverse complement strand
AACCTCAAAATCTCTGACTTGTTCCTAAAGTTGAATCCTTGAAAATAAAAATGAAGAATGTTTGTTCCAATTTTATGACAACCATCCTAAAAAAATGTGAAAACAGAAAACCAATAATTGGTTTCTACCAACCAATTCTCGGTTGCGCAAAAAAAAAAATGTGTGAACACGTGAAACAGAAACCCAGAATTGGTTTCTACCAACCAATTCTTGCTTGTGCAACCAAAAAAAATGTGAACACGTGAAACAGAAAACCAACAATTGGTTAGAGAGAAAAGAAACCTAATCTTGTTTTACCTTTTGTTTGCAAATTTAACATATTGGTCTCAAAACCTCATAATTCGTTCATATAAATAGGTAGGTATCAGGCTTCACTTAAACCCAACTTACCATAAAACATAAAAATATGTTTTAAAAAATCAAGCAAGTTAGGAATTGTGTAAAATAAATAAATAATCGAATAACGACATTAAAAAATATTGAAAATCAAGATTTATTAATTAATTTATTTCATAATAAATAAATAAATCTTGAGGGGGCATTTGTAGACATAAATAAATAAATAAAATAACAAATAATGGGTTGAGTCAATTACAATAACTAGCCCAATTAATTTTACTAAATTAAAGCCTACCAAGACCCATAAAATTTTAAAGGCACATCACACTCTTTTAAAATTCACAATTATTCAATTATAATAATTTTAATGGAATTCATTAAGTGGTTACCAAAATTGGTCACAAATTTTCCATATAAATAGGACCAAAAGCTCCTAATAAGAGAAAAGGGAAAAGTGTAGAAGAAAATCACGAAGTGCTGAAGAAATCATCTCAACTTCAAGTTCCGCGAACACAAAGAAGATCAAAATCTTCTTCAAATCAAACAAACCCTAGAAGATCAAAATCTTTTTCGAATTAAATCAAGATCAAGTCCAATTTTTGAAGTGAAAATCCAAGCTCCGAAATTCAAGTGTCGAACAAGTGAAGTTCTCGGCAAATCAAATTCTCAACAAATCTCGAAGCCTAGGATTCAAATCACGTGGTTCCTCGTCTTCAAACATTCAGATAATTAATCAGAGAATTTTGTAATTGCAAGAAAATTCATATCCATTTGTATTTCTCAAAATATAATTTGTAACGATTTCAGTATTTTNTTCAAGTGTCGAACAAGTGAAGTTCTCGGCAAATCAAATTCTCAACAAATCTCGAAGCCTAGGATTCAAATCACGTGGTTCCTCGTCTTCAAACATTCAGATAATTAATCAGAGAATTTTGTAATTGCAAGAAAATTCATATCCATTTGTATTTCTCAAAATACAATTTGTAACGATTTCTATATTTTAATACACGATATTCGTCATATAGATTATTTTGACTATTCGATCAGTTATTATATGATTATACAATATTTAATCATAATGCAACACGAATACAATTTTTCAACACAAAACAATTTTTTTGGACTTAACATTAGCATAAAACAATGAAAATACGATATAGGTGTATCGAATATCGTTGAAAGCTCATGAAGAGTTTGTATTATCTTATCAAATAATACAAAATTATACATTAACGATACACTTTATTCTAATAAATTTCTTTTTAAATATGTTTAATTTTATATATATTCGCAGCAATGGATATCACATTAAGAAAATACAAAAGAATAATATAGAATATCTTTTCATAACGTTATTTGTATCTGGCCAGAAGTAGATAAAATAAAACTTCTCAGCACTCTATTCTGGCATGCACTACACATTCATAAAAACAATTGAATCAAACATTGTCACGAACTCGAAGTTTGTTGACCCTATATTGACTCTATATACTATGAAATGATTGTATTATTATTTCCGAATCAACGCAAAAAAAAAAAAAAAAATTCAAGACAATTTTGCAAAGTTGTTGATATCTTAGTATTTCGTGGTTAGATCATCACAAAGTTTGGACAGGACGTTGACAATTCATCGTGTTTCAAATCGAACGGTTCCTATCAAAATATAATGGTTCATTGGTAAGACGGCAGCAATTTTTAAGTACTACTATAAAAAATTCAAATTTATATTTATATTTGAAGAATATGATATTTGTCAACTATTTAAGACTTTCTAAAACTTTCAAATTCAAGTACGTATATTTTTTAGAAGTCTTTCCATTCCTATTAATATTATATTTGTGAATTTTTAGATTAGGTAAATATTTTGAATAACTTGTACTCCTCAATAATTACAACTAGAAATTATATTTGTACTAATGAGTATGATGTTGATATTCTAGAAGAAACACAACATGCCTTATATAAATGTTCTAGAAAGAATTATTTGCTCATGAAGATAATGTTGTTACAATTTCAATATTCCAAAAAAACATTTATATATTGCTCCAAAAGAAGCAAAAATAATACATAATAGTATTCTTGAAGAATATCGCATTGCGTTCTCAAAAAAATACAAATTTATACATATTAATAATTTATAATAATATTATGATTAATGTAAATGTATTAATATTCTTGAAAACTATTGTTTTATTACTTGTGAGTAATCATAACTGTTACGCCTTGTGAAACTAGGACCCACACATGGCCCCAATCAATGTACGTGGCTAGAAGTTCGGGGGCCCCACGTTCCATACACTAACAAAGACAACCTAACTCTACCGGACAACCCTTTTTACGAGGTTGGTCGACCCTGTTACACGCAGACCCCATTGCAAGAACCGTTATGGGGCGATGCGGTGGCAAGAATCATGAACAGATCTCGTGCCACGCGATTGACAAGACAATCACCGCCGCCGCCGCCGTCGCAAACCTAATTGGTCAAGTCCAAGCCACAAGCTAGGCCTTGTGAGTACCAAAGTAATACTAGCATTCAAGGTTATAATTGATTGATGCCTATGATTAGAAAGGTCAGTCATGCGGATGAGGCCACATGTATTATCATCCAGTGGTCCTCATTCACCTTGCCCAAGTATAAAAGTTCACACTTAGTACCATCAAAAAGTAATGCAAGTTTAGCCTCTTAAAGTGATATTCTTGCCACCTATTTATCTCATTCATCTCCCAAAGCCGACCCCCTTTCTTTTATTGGAGGCTTACATTTTAAGCTCTTCCACACCTATTTTTATTTCTCGAATTGACTTGATCGTCGGAGTGCGAGCGACCAACTCCACCCCTTCCGGAGAAGGCCACGTATGCCTAACGGTTTGTCCAAGTGTTTAGAAATCCAGCTTACGTGGATGTGAGAGACATTGAGATCTGTTGTCCAAGTGTGTACTTATGCAAAATGAAAATAAAAAAGTAGTCGTAATATGAAATGCATGACTTTTTACATGATGAATTTTACAACTTGTATAAATAGATAAATTATCATGTGGTAGATATAATTGCAAGTCTCTATTTTATTAGTTTGACAATGCATGGATGTATATAATAAATGTGATTATAGCCAACTTATCTTATATAGTTTTATTACTATTTTTGAAGTATTTTATGTTTGAAACATATAATTCAAGTGATATTATCACGAGGGGGAGTAAATACACCTTGAACTATTTTTTTTACCAAGATTTTGTTATATTGAATTTTTCTGGCAAGGTTTTTAATGAAACAATTTTTGCAGTGTACTCAAAAGAATAATATACTATTTTTCCTTCATTAGGATTTTTTTCACAGAGTTTTTTCTTAATAAGGTTTTGACGAAATATATTCTTTTTATAATGAATGTCCATAACAAACAAAATATTTACCTTCAGAATAATACTTTGATATGTATGAAACTCATGAAGAGATCAACAATAGTTTTTTTTTTTTTTTTTCGAATCATTTTATTACAGTCATCAAAGGTTGATAAAATATCTTGTATGAAAACCGTGTTATTTGAAAACTATACAAGACAATATGAGACATATTTTATCAAAAATTTTAATATTGAAAACATTGACATGAAGACAATGATGAATTGATACAAGAATTGAAATAAGGGGGAGCAGTACTCTTTTCTCTTAGCTCAAGTTTTGTCCTATTAGATTTTCTTGACAAGGTTTTAACGAGACCTATATTTTGTAATGTGTCATTTTGGTTATAAATAATATAATTATTAGTGAATGACAATTTTATCCCCGTGGTCTTAATTTTTGTTACCATTGTATCCCTAATTTATTGCTATAAATATGAAGTTTTGGTTCTTAATAAAACACAAAAAAAAAAAAAAAAGTCTATTGAGTTCTTCCATTCTTGTCTCTTTTCTCTCTAGTTTCTAACATTTACAAAAAAAAAAAAAATAACTCATTGTATAAAAGCAAAAAACCATAGTAAAATTTAGAAACTGCGAAGGCTGTGATGCCAGTCTGACCCAATATGTAAGGTGATGATGAAAAATGGCCTTTGGCCCAATTGCTATTGCCTGATAACTTGACTGAAGAAACCCAATGAAGCCCAGGCCAAATAATCAGTCCAGTAAGAATCGTGTTTGGTTAATGCGCCTTTGGTTGTTTTACCTTATAACTAAAAGTGTTAGTTTCTCTTGATCGTTGGATCATCTGTTGCCCATCTCGATATATTCTTGTGACTAGATTGAAATCGGATGGTCTTCTGTCATTTTTGGTGTTCTTCTTTTCGAGGGTTTTCTAGATTATTCGGTCTTGATATGAACCTAACCAATAATCGATCTTGGAAACCCACGAATAAGATGGAACAAACTGAAGAAAGCTAGAAATCACGTCGTGCAAAGATCAACCCGACCCGTTGTTCGACCCGTACTAAGAACTGAGATTACACATAAGAAATCCGGCTCGTTGATTACCCGGAATAAGAACCATGAAGTGGGAACGCTACAAAAGGATTGTGAGACTTTTTGATAAGTTCAAGTTAAAACTTTAAACCACCAAAAACATGGAGGAATAAAACTAATAATTGAATTCTCTCAAAAAAATAATTATCCAAGTCTTTTCAATGAATAATGAGAACATACTTATATGAAACCCTAAAAACCCTAAAAATCTAGATAAAGACGGAAATAAGATTTTAAAAATTACAAAAGATATCAAGTAGACTTCTATGGAAACTAGGAAGTTTCCAAAATTTCTGAAATTCGTCCGCTTGATGCCTTTTCCAGGTCACATCAGGTCTTATCTTTCATCTTCTTTTCTGATCTTGAGTTAATCTTAAATTTGTTTTTAAGGGTGGTTTTCTAAGTGAAATCCGATGAAAGAGTATATTGTTTGTTTGATAACGGTGAGCTCTTCTGGTCCATAGAAGAAGTTGCACAATTTTTGTGATTGTGAGGGTTCTAGGGTGATTCTGGGTTTTCTATGTTGATACAGAAGGGTACAATATCTCTGAGCCTTTGATCGTTGATATCTTGGTGTCCAGTGATTTGGATCAAAAGTTTTGTAATAGGATTATGTTGATCTATTGTTTTGTACATCTGGTTTGTATAACAGTGGTATCAGAGCTTCTTTTGGTTGATCTTGGGACTTCGATGGAAGTTTAAACACTGGGAAATTAATTTTAAGCGTTCTTCTTTTAATCATTTGAAAATCGAGAAACCTTAGATCTGGATTTGTTTCGATCTGGGGCTTATACTTACAGATCTGTACCTTGGTTGTGAAAATTGATACGGTGTTCATGATTCTTTGGTTCGTCCTCAAAAAGGAACCTTAAGTTTAGGTCTTTTCTTTGGTTTTGATTTTCGTGTTGGTAATTTAGTGGAACACCATATTCTTGTTGTGACAACATACTCTTCCTTTTGCACCGTGTTTAGTCTATTGGTGGTTAATCTTTATCCACCTCTCTGGTTTGCGATTTTAAAACTATATATCCCATTCCTATATCTGCATATCCTTCTCCGTGTTAGTATTTTATTTTATTTTATTTCGAGTTATAGTTGACTTTACTGTGACCTGTTACTTAGTTCGTGTATTCACCCCGGTGTTCAAATTGAGCATTGACCTGAGAACTTGAGTCTCATGGAATCCTGGTGAATTTGTTTATTTATGGGGTGGCTACTATTAGTTCCCTTATTTATTCTTGAAATATTTTTTAAGCTCTATTTTTTATTATGTATTGTGTTATCTTTGTTTGTTTGTTTTTTTTTTTTTTGTCATTGAAAATAACTGTGATATACTTTCTTGTTTGCAATTTATTTTTCTGTGATCTAGAATCTCTTTTTTTTTGGTGATATTTAAAATATCCAGTTTCAAAGTTTATCAGATGTCTAGTTTTAAATTTTTTGAAATAATTTGTGTCATTTCATAATAATAAAACGTGAAAAATACTACTTTTGAACTTGGTATTTTTGATGGAAAAGGAAATTTTCCCATTTGGCAACAAAAAATGAGAGGTATCTTATTTCAACTAAAGGTTTCTAAAGTAATAACACAAGAATTTTCTGAAACTATGACAGCTGATCAAAAGGATGAAGCTAATGAACTTGCTTATGCCTCTATTATTTTGCATTTATCTGATCAAGTTTTGAGAAAAGTAAGAAATCAAGATTCTTCTATGGCTCTATAGAGAGAATTAAAAAAGCTCTACCTGGTTAAATCTTTGCCCAACAAGTTGTTTCTGTTAGAAAGATTTTTTAGCTTTATGTTAGACTCCTCTAAGGATTTGGATGATAATATTGACATCTTTAATAAGTTGGTTCAAGATATCACCAATATTGGTGATTAAGTCTATGATGAATATAAGGCTATTATATTACTTAATGCTATTCCCGAGACTTAAAAAGGAAGTTAAAGCTACCATAAAATATGGTAGAGATACCCTTATACCTAAAATAGTCATAAACTCTTTAAGAAGTAAGGAACTTGAACTCAAAATTGAGAGAGGTAATGGTGGGCCTGAAAACCTGTTTGTTAGGAAGAAGGACCCAGAGCAGGTTTAGTGGTAATCAGGAAAATAATATTAGAAAGAAATTCAAAAGTAGGGGTAGTTCTAAGTTAAAGACAAGAAATAAAAAATATAGAGTGTGGAAAGACTGGACATTTCATTAGAGATTGTTATAAGAAAAAAAAATGAACAAAAATGAAAAGGTATTGATGAAGGAAATGTAGTAGAACCTACTGACTCTACTACTGTAGATGTATATGTTGTGACTGAACAGACACCTGATCCTAACTCTGTCAATGTTGTTGATGAAGGAAATCAAATCCAAGGATAGATCTTAGACTCTGGTTGTACCTTCCAGCTGACCCCAAAAAGAAACGGTTAGAATGTTTTAAGAAATAGTGGTGGAAAAATAGTGATGGGGGATAACATTGCTTGCAGAGTCGAAGGGATTGAAAATTTGTCATTGAAATTTAATAATGGATATATCTATATTCTTGAAAGGGTAATATATGTTCCTAAATTAAATAGCAACCTAATTTCAATGGGAAATTTGGATGATGTGGATCTACAGGGTAAGACCGGAGATGGCCTATTAAAGGTACTAAAAGGATCTCTTGTTATGTTTAAAGGGGTTAAAAGAAATGGGATTTATGTGGTCAAGGCTAGTACAATGGTTGATCACATTGCCGAGTCTTCCAGTGCTGAATTTGATGCCGCTTTAAAGTAGCACAAAAGATTAGCTCATATTGGTGAAAAAGACCTGCTTATCCCATTGTCAGAAATGGGTTTTTTGGGAAAAGACTCTATATCTGAAGTTCTCTTTTGTGAAACTTGCACTTTAGGCAAGCAGTATAGACTACACTTTAGCACTGGGAAGCATAAGACTACATCTATACTTGAATACATACACTCTGATTTATGGGGACCTTCATCCACTATCACTCAAGGAGAAAATAAATATTTCTTGTCCTTGATTGACGATTATTCTAGAATGGTTTGGGTTTATTTGTTGAAACATAAATTAGAAGCCTTTGGCAAACTTAAAACGTGGAAAGTTATGATCGAAAATCAAACTGGGAAGAAAACTAAGATCTTAGGACTGACAATGGTATAGAGTTTTGCAATGCTGAGTTTGATCAGCTTTGCAATGAAATGGGGATTAAGAGACATAAGACTTCTCCCTATACTTCTCAGCAAAATGGAGTTGTTGAGAGGATGAAAATGACCATGTTAGATAAGGTTAGATGCATGCTTGTTGGTTCAGGTGTTCCTAAGGTCTTATGGGGTAAAGCTTTAATGACAACTTCATATATTGTTAATAGAACTCCTTCAAGTGCTCTGGGGTGATAAAACACCTGAAGAGCAGTGGACTAGACTTATTCAAGATTATTCTCATCTGAAAATTTTTGGATGTACTGCCTATTCCCATTAGAATATAGGAAAATTAGAGCATAGGGCTCAAAAATGTGTTTTCCTAGGATATCCTGATGGGGTTAAAGAGTATAGAATATGGAATAAAGAGTCTAAAGGCTTAAACACTGTCACAAGTAGGGGTGTTATTTTTTATGAATTTAATATGCCATTTTTAAGAGATAATGAACCTAATAGACTTCCTAAAGTTAAAGAAAGAGGTGAAACCAAGATGTAGGTAGAGCTAGGTTTGCCATTTGATCTTGTTGAAAATGAATAGGTGTAGGAAGTGGAAGAGAATCCTACTGATCCTCGAGATGTTGAAGAAGATGGAAATGTTCAAGAAAGTGTAGAAGAAAAGGTTGGTGATGTGAGTGATTACCAATTAACTAGAGATAGAGTTAGGAGAGAGATAAGAGAGCCTATTAGGTATAACTTATAAGGACTACCTTTCTTTTGTTGTTCTCTCTTATCAAGACCTAGTTTTCAAAGAACCAAAATCTTATGAAGTGGCAATGTGTAGCCAGCAATCTGAGAATTAGCAGGCTGCTATGAAAGATGAAATGGACTCTTTAATGAAAAATAGAACCAGGATTTTAGTTCTTAAACCTGTAGGTAAGGCACTTGTTGATTGCAAGTGGATATTTAGTGTTAAGGAGGAGAATACTAAGAAGATGCATGTAAGATTTAAGGCTAGACTTGTTGCTTAGGGCTTTACACAAAAAGAAGCCATAGACTATAATGAAATCTTTTCTCTTGTGGTTAAATACAATACTATTAGAGTTATGCTGGCTCTTGTTGCTTAATATGATCTTAAACTTGAATAGATGGATGTAAAAACTGTACTTTTGTATGGTGACCTAGATGAAGAGATTTATATGAGACAACCACCTAGTTTTATTGATAAATCTAAAGTTAAGCATGTTTGTCTGTTAAAAAGATCATTAAATGACTTGAAGCAATCTCCAAGACAGTGGTACAAAAAATTTCATAATTTTTCTACTATTGCTTTTTTAGAAGTGAATTTGATCATTGTCTATATTTTAAAAGAGGTGATGAAAATGCTATTGTTGCTTTTATACTATTATATGTGGATGATGTGCTAATAATTTGACAAAACATGTATGTTATAAATGACATAAAATGATCTTTAAGTAATGAATTTGAAATGAAAGATCTAGGTCACGCTAAGAAAATTTTAGGAATAGAAATAAATAGGAAAAGGCATAACGAGTTATTAATTTTGAAGCAAACTGCTTATGTGGAGAAATTGTGGACTAGATTTGCCATGCATAACTCAAAGCATGTAACTCTACCTTTGGCTAGTCATTTTAAGCTAAAGAACAATGTCCTATAAATGAATTTGATATTAAACAAAGGGAAAAGGTTCCCTATGCTAATGCTATAGGGTCAGTTATATATACTATGGACTGTACAAGATCTGATGTGGCTCATTCCATATGTACACTTAGCATATTTATGGCTAATCCAAGATCTGAACATTAGGTCGCTTCAAAATGATTGTTGAGATATTTGAAGGGATCTTCACACTTAGGTTTATGTTTTAGTGCTTATAATGAGGGTATAGTGCTTAAAAGCTTTGTAGATTCAGATTTTGCTGGAAATAGAGACAATAAGAAATCTACTACAGCTTATATGTTCACTTTGTGTGGGACATGTATCACTTCCCAACTTCAACCTATTGTAGCTCTATCCACAACTGAGACTAAATATGTTGCTACAACTGAGGCAATAAAAGAGGCTTTATGACTTAAAGGTTTATTATTTGAAATTAGCGAACTCCGTGATCCTGTTGAACTCAATTAGATGATGGAATCATCAAAAATTTGACCTATATATTCAGACAATCAAAGTACTATACATTTATGTAAAAATCCAATTTATCATGAAAGAACCAAATATATTGATGTTAAATTGCATTTTATTAGAGATGTAGTTTCTAAATAAGTTTTACTTCTTGAGAAAATTTCTACTCAATTTAATCCAACTGATATGGGTACTAAGGTACTACCTCTAAACAAGTTTAAGTCTTACCTTCAAATGCTGAACATTAATATTGGTTAATTTTGAATTGGTGCAGGTACTAATCTTGATGCTGTGTGGGAGGTTCATGGAAGCCGTGACAGTCTACTAGTTAATTAGAATGGTGTAATAAGCTGCTTAAATAACCACTAGCATCAAGGTGGAGATATGTAATAACTGCGATGCCAGTCCAACCCAATATGTGAGGCGATGATGAAAAATGGCCTTTGGCTCAATTGCTATTGCATGATAACTTGACTGAAGAAACCCAATGAAGCCCACGCCCAATAATCAATCCATTAAGAATCGTGTTTAGTAAATGCGACTTTGGTTGTTTTACCTTATAACTAAAAGTGCTAGTTTCTCTGGACCGTTGGATCATTTGTTACCCATCTCAATATATTCTTGTGATTAGATTGAAATCGGATGGCCTTCTGTCATTTTTGGTGTTTTTCATTTTCGAGGGTTTTCTACTATATTCGGTCTTCTCTTTCATCTTGAGTTACTCTTAAATTTGTTTTTAAGGGTGGTTTTTTGAGTGAAATCCGGTGAAAGAGTATATTGTTTGTTTGGTAACGGTGAGCTCTTCTGGTCCATAGAAGAAGTTGCACGGTTTCTGTGATTGTGAGGATTGTTAGGTGAATCTGGGTTTTCTGTGTATCAACACAAGGATACAATATCTTTGAGTCTTCGATCGTTGATATCTTGGTGCCCACTGGTTTGGATGGAAAGTTTTGTAATATGATTGAGTTGATCTATTGTTTTGTACATCTGATTTGTCTAACAGAAGCAAAGGGTCATTGGGTCAAGAACTAAAAGAAAGTTCATCAACTCTTTTGATTTAATCATAGCTTTCAACTGGGTTGGCCTTGGCCTCGGGGATTATAGCTTGACATAGCTCGTTCATATGGTGGACTAATCTGTGAATTGGCAGGTTGGGATATATGTTTTCAAATATTTTTTAAACTGTTTTTATCTGGAAAAAAAAAAAAACATAATTGACCAATTTTATGAAGTACTGGAATGTTAAAAATAACAATTGTCTGAATTCGGGACTCCAACACAGAAATATAGGAAAAATATTTTTTCTTTTATTTTCTTTTTTATTTATTTATTTTTATAAAATCCCTTTCCTTTGATTTATAGCAAAGAAAAATCTCGCTTGAAATAGTACGCAAATTAAATACAATCTTTCTTGCAGTAAAAAATTCTCACAAAAATTCCTCCCTTGCATGCCACGATGCCAATGCATTATAAATATCTCTCTCGATAAACAACTCCCCACTTTTCAATAGTCTATTACTCCGGCAGTCCGGCAGCCTAGTCTTAGCTTCAGGCAATACTTATTTTT
>CAIGRR010206118.1:0-10834 GCA_903798365.1 Fraxinus sp. 1973-6204 | reverse complement strand
AATGGTTTGATCTCCTCCCAACATACCAAGAATCTCTTACTGTCTAACCTAATTCAGTCCCTGTTGCCATTTATTTGTGTGACTAAATATTTATCTCTTGGAGACGAACATAATATGTCTCAGCTGTTGGCGTTGCTCATTAATTTAGCTTTTGTGCTTGTCCTAATTTTATCTGTTCAATTTTTTAGGATGATTATTCTGTTCCATATGGTGATCTTCCAATGATTGATCAACATGCGTTACTTCAGCTGGAAATTGTTGTGAAGAACATTAAAGAGAGTTATGATAGTTATCCAGTTCTTCAACATATTTCAGGTTTAATTTTCCCCAACCTTCTTGATATATCTAAAAGCCTTTAATGTTTTATTGGAAGGATTTTTGATGAATACTTCCCAGAAAATTGGTAGCACAAATAATAGTAGATAAAATAATGAAAAGTAATTTAAATTGAAATGGTAAGGTTACTTGACACGATAAGTAATTCATAAAGAAAGACATGATAAACATTAACTCTATTTCTAGAATTTTAGTTATATTTATAATAGAAAGTATGTGATCGAGGGGTTTTTATGGCCAGCAAACCTATAGATTGGGTAAGGCTTGTTAATTAGAGTTGAAATGCATAGTTTCATCTTTCAGAATATTTTGCCAATTATTCTAGTTTTGATGCTAATACTAGAATAAGTTATTTTAGCCTATGTTGTCCTTTGGTTTCCCTTTTTGTTCCTTTTCAATTTCTTTCACACATTCAGATCATTCAACGGTTTGTGATCGTCGATCTCTCAAATTTCTACTTGGATGTTGCCAAAGACAGGCTTTATGTTGGGTAAGCTCCGAGCAGTTACCAAGAACTCATGTCAATTCCTTTTTCTCCTTTATGATTTTTGCTTATTTTCTTTTTTTAAAAAATAAAAAATCCAATACAAGCCTATGTGCACGAGATTACGCACGTGTAATAAGTTTATATTGTCATCCATTTACTCGTCAAGACATATTCTTTAGTACCATATGGTATCCCCTCCGAGATTAATTTGCTCAAGGACCTTGTTCCTGAATTTTCTGCTTGAAATAGATTAACTGATTATTATTCTAATTCTCTAATGCCAATTTAAATATATGATATATTTTCTTTTTATTCTGTTATTAACAGGGGTACCTTTAGTTCCACGAGGAGGAGCTGTCAAACAGTTCTTGCTGCACATTTACTTTCCATTGTGAGGGTCATTGCTCCAATTTGCCTCATTTGGCAGAGGATTTCTGGCAGCATCTTCCTTTTCAGTTAACCACTGAAAATGGACGTATTGCGAACTCTGTCTTCGAGTCAAAATGGCCCATGTTAAACGAAAGACATCTTGCTTTCCCTGAGGAAGAAGTTAACTTTTGGGGGAAGATGCTCGAGGTACTCATTCTCTCTGGGAAAAAAAGAACTTCTGATCTTTGCTCGTATATGAATGAATTGAGTTGTTTATGATATTTGAAACATTGTACATTAATCCGACCCTTTTTCCTTCTCTTTTGAACTGTCACTTTATTCCCCCTAATACGCTAATTTTGACCAGCTGAGAACAGAGGTAAACAACGTGCTGGACTCTGGAGTTGCACGTGGTAAGAAGTTGATCGGTTCCAGTTTAGAAGCAAAATATCTCCATGCCTTTGACGATAATCTGGGTGCAAGACTGGTCGACATGTGTGCATCAGAAAATGAAGCTGATACATTGCATCGCATATTTATAACATCTCAGGTACACTGAGTTCAACATTATTATACATACAGTTCACATTAATGAACAAGATTTTATAGCGTAGTAAATTATGAGTACATTTTCATCCATTTATAGAAATCTGCAGGTGGAGATTCTTCCTTCTCTTGAAAATGTACGGGATGAAGATATTCCGTCGGAGAATATCTCATTCAAGGAAAAAAACAAAATCTGGGTTGGAGTGTCGCGTGCAACGGGTTCAAAATGTGATNAAGATTTTATAGCGTAGTGAATTATGAGTACTTTTTCATCCATTTATAGAAATCGGCAGGTGGAGATTCTTCCTTCTCTTGAAAATGTACGGGATGAAGATATTCCGGGCGTCGGAGAATATCTCATTCAAGGAAAAAAACAAAATCTGGGTTGGAGTGTTGCGTGCAACGGGTTCAAAATGTGATAGATGCTGGAATTTTTCGTCTCAAGTCGGCACTTTTGACGACCACCCCTCGCTATGTGGCCGCTGTTACAATGTTGTCGGTCAGCCAATTCCAGCCACGGCAACATTTAGTTGAGACTTCATATGTTATACAAGGTCCATTCATGTACCATAATCTGCTTCATATTGAAGCAGAATTTTTTATGACATATTGATGTTTGGCATTGAATTTATTTAAAATAAAACAATTAAATTTTATTTTGTGTTGGGAAAGAATTGTTTGTGTAATTTTTTTTATTTTATCTATTCAATCTTTAATAAATATCCGATTAATGGGCCCCCATGGGCCTTTCTGAAATGGCCCAAATTTGATATGGGAGCAACTGGAGAATTTTGCTGGAAGTTAACTGTGTTATGGGTTTGTTTCATGTTGGTTACTTAACTTCAATTTTCTTAATTTGATCATCTAACTTATACATCTATTTCAATTTACTCACTCAATTTTTATATATATTTTTTTGTTTCAATTTAACTGTTTCTATCGTAAGTCGTAACCATCATCAAAATTGGTAAAATTCCTGACTTGAGTGATATAACTGTATATAATGGGTACAATTGCAATGCATACACTCATCTTAGCAAATAGAAATGTAAAATTTGGCAATACGATACGATTTTTTAACAATTCTCTCTTTTGAATATTGAGTGGGCTAAATAGGGAAGAGATGTAAAGAAAGTTCTCAACAAATTGAATAAAAAATTCATCCGTGTCATTTCTATCAGACATTACTAACCATAATGTCGTCTTGGGTATGAAAAAGAAAGGTAACGGCATGTTTGGTGGATAACAGGACATATGAAGAAATTGGGAATTGGAGGCTTTGTTACGAATAGGTTACAAAATCCCATTGGCCAAATCAGGAATTCCGATATTTTGGGTAGCGAATGTTCGAACTAGACAATTGAAATAAGTTCAAGTTTTGATGGTCAATATGAAATAAATTTGTAAGTTATGTAACCTCTAGTGAAATTAATTGCCCTTTGTATTGTGAATTCACTCCCCTGCATCAAATTCAAATTCACAAAATCAATCTCTCTCTCTTATACACACATAGCAGCAGAGAAACATCTCCGATTAAGAAATGGTAATTTTATTTTGAATTTTCCTCTGAATCTGTATCTAAATGATTTCGATTTACTGTAAATCTTATATATACTCAATTAGGATTTAGGGTTTGGTGTCCTTTTCACGTTTTATAATCGTAGATCGAGCATTTTGATCAGTGCTTTTCACGGAATTACTCTTATATTAGACAAGATTTATCTTATTTATTGATTTTCGAAAATGCCAAAAAAGAACAATAACGTGTCTATGGTTTGAATCATTTCGGTTATGTAGCTCTTCAATTTCTTTGCTTTTCTTGGTTTAAATTAAGCATGATTGGACCTTGAATTTGAATTTCTTATGTAATATGATTTCATGAATGGTTTTTTTAAGAAAAAAGGTAAGTTCTTGAGGAAATAAAGTAGAGTTTAACTCAAAATGGAATTCGTGTCGAGAAATGTTGAACGTTATACATTTTAAAAATATTTTTGGCATAAATAGAGGTGTATATTGCTTCTCGTGGCTTATTTCTTGTAGTACATGTTCACTGGCTCACACACTCTACTGCTACACATTGGGGGATTATACTGAAGTAGCTAAGGCTTATGATTTAGGCAATGTTGGTGTAAACTTTGTTGTACTTCATTTCACGACATATAAGTGGTAGTTTTAAATTTGAAGAATGTTTATTTAATTTTATACTATTGGTTCGCGTTATATCAGAACTAAAATTTTAAAGAGATTTAAAGTATTATATTTAATGCTGTTAGTTGATTGAGTATTCTATATCACGTTTGGGGAATCTGAAGCATAATTTTGGTGAAGCCGTAGCAAAAGGATTACCGGGTGGATTTGAAGGAGGAATTATTTATGTTGCAGAAAGCATCTTAAGAATTTAACCTGAAATAATGCAGTATGTTAATGATTATCTGATGGTGGTAGCATGCCCGTGCAGCAAATATAGGACGTAATAATAGAATTTATTAAGTGAAAAACTTCATTTTGAGAACATATCCCATACTTAAGACGACCTGGGTGCTATCGTTTTTAAGGAAATGGTTGCAACTTGCAATATGTCCTTATGGAAGGTTAGAATCGTATTTCAGAGTAGTCTTTGTTGGTATTCCTTCTCTGTTCAGTTAATATGTTTATTTGGTATTCCCTCTCGACCCTACTAGGATCTGTTCTAATTTCAAATCTTTTTTATATATCAATGTTATGTCAATCTGGTTGGTTTGACTGATACTTTCTGTTTCAATATTTTGCACGGGAAGTAGAAGTTTGCATGATTAGCTGTCTATGCCTATAATTATGAAGTTTCTTTCTTTCTTTACTTGCAGGATGGGCATGACTCTGAGAATTCAAAACAAAGTACTGCTGACATGACTGTTTTTGTAAGTTCTATAGGCTCTAGAAGTTGCCAGATGGATTTGGAATTGAAAGTTCTATAGGCTCTATGACTCCATAATAGCATCTATTTAGTTGAATATGGCAATGGGGATGTTTAAGGATGAGATGCTGCAAGATGGATTTGGAATTGAAAGATCTCGAGTCTCATGATTAACCGTTTTAGCAAAGCATTACACTGGTTTCGTCAAAATAAATATTCTACGTATACACCCAAGCAACGAAAGCGTGCTTGGGAAGGCCAGTGACTACGGGAGGGAAAATCTAACATAGAAAGCTTTAGCCTCTGATTAACAGGATTTATATGGATTCAATTTCTCTAGTGTCAGCGAAGCCTCTACAAGATATTATATGAATAAATGAATTTAAATGGACTTATGCAGGATTAGAAAATTTCACAGGCTTAAATGTCCGTATTACACGAGATTCTGCTTTTTGAATTGCGATATGATATACTTTTAATATGTGCTAACTTGTTATTTTGTGTTTTCAGGTGCAGAATCTCCTTCAACAAATGGTGAGTTATTAGCATATCAAGCTGAATTCTGCATTATCTCTTTTTACAGAACATAACATTCAAGTATTTTTATCTTTGCAGCAAACCAGGTTTCAGGCTATGTCTGAGTCCATCATCAGTAAAAATATCCTTTTGAATCTCTTTTACTTTATATTGCATTCTATTTTTATCAATAATACCACTGTTATTATTATTTGGGAGACTTGAATGAATATATAATCCGGGGGAACAAAAATTACAGCACTTAACAACTGAGTACATGCCACCATTAAAAAGTACTACCACGTGACGTTTTTTATGCTAATCATACTGAAACATACCCATAATAATGAACAAATTAATGTCCATATGATTTATCTTTATCAGGTGATTGATACGCATGAGCTCATTAATTCCTTAACTGTGTCTCACTCGATGAGATGGGGAACCGGATTGATGAATTGGAGCAGAGTATCAATGACCTTAGAGCTGAAATGGGTCAAGAAGGGTCTCCGTCCCCTTCAGCTTCTCAGAAAGCAATAGAAGATCCCAAGTCGGCTGACGATTCTGCTTAAAACGTGCCTCATATATTATATTGGCTTGTCTGGTTCGTGTTACTTTTTATGATTTAAGATCCAATGCTTCTATTTTACCCTTTTCCTTGGCCACTGTTTGAATCTCATTTCATAGCTCCAATCATGATTTAAGATCCGAGGCTCCTATTTTGTTTGCTTCTTCGTTTGTATGTTTCTGAGCAGCGTGCCTTTCTTGATTTTGAATTCCCTTGCCTTGTGTCGAACCTGAAAAACTTAGAAATTCGAGGCTTCATAGTTATTTTTTTTTTCCTTTGTTTTTTGTGCATGTGAGGCAAAATTCATAGCAAACTGAATGAATAATGAAGAAGCTTGACTCAGAAGTTCATTCACAATGCTGGAATCTTTCAAATGGGAAACAAGATTTAATAGTAAAAATAAAGGTTATCTTCATATATAGTAATTGAAAAGTGATTAATGGATGGTTGATTCATTTATCTTTTTGCTTATTATGAATGGTTCTTGTTATCTTCTGGTTTTACTTGATTCTTCGTGCTTATTATTCTCTTCTTTGTAGCTTCTCGGCCTTTGAAGATTTGAGAGTAAAACATCTCATCTTCGGCCAACCACCTCATTTGAACTCTTAGATATCTGTATTTAAGTCTTGCTGTAGACGAATTATGAAACTTATACGTGTCATACATTTGATGAAAAATGAAGCTGGCGTTAGGAGGGACATTTTATGGTTGAGAAACTTTTGATACATGTATGGAATAGTCAATATACTCCCGTAATATGAAAATAATTCCACCATTGAGAAGAAATATAAGATAATTAAGATTGACAAGAAATATAGTACAACATCGACAAGAAATATAAGATAATTAAGATTTTAAAGTATAATTTTTGGTAGGATAAGGTGCTTAAAATGTGTGAAGAAGGCTACTCGGCTACTCCTATGAATATTCTGCATTGATTGGTTAGGCTGAATTGTTCCATTCCACTTTCCACCCATTTTCTCACTTTAATTGTAGCTATTATTAAATATTAATTAGAGAATACAATATATTCCCCCTTCATTCATACCTTCAAATATTGGTGGAAGCTAATTCTTTATTTTTGAGGTAGAATTGTAGCGGTTGACCTTTAAAAGATTTTAGACTCACATTACTGGACAATACTGTTAAAGAAATAAAAAGAATTAGCGTTTGTTCTCTTTATCGTTTTCTGTTTTCGATTTTTCAAATAGTGAAAACGTGTTCTCTTTCATATTTTTGAAAATGCGTTTTTGAAAAAAAGTTTAGCTTACAAAGAAAACTCAAAACAACAAATTTGTCGTTTCGAGTGTTTTCAGTTATAATCAAATAAATTTTCAAAACGCGTTTTGGGTGTTTTCAAAATATAAAAAAGATCACATTTTCAATAATTTCAAAATTGACACTCAAAACACAAAATCCAAAATAATACAAAATACAAAATTGAAATACAAAGAGAACAACCACTTAGTTTCTTTTATTACTTTATCTTGTACATTTTAGGAGGCGTAGTTTGAGTAAGCTCGACTCGAATTAGTAGAGAGTCTAGTTGGTTAAATAGGGACTAGGGAGTCAAAGCTACAATTTTTAGGAAAATGTGAAATAGGATCTTGGATGCTATAAAAAAAAGAAAAATGCTATGGGTACATAATTGTACCCATATGGGTGTCCATAATGGACACCTGGCACACCCCTATTGGTGGGGGTGTCGGTGGGCCAGGCACCCCCACCAATAAGGAGGTGCCGGGTGTCCATTATGGACACCTCTATGGGTACAATTATGTACCCATAGCACATCCCTAAAAAAATATATGCGTAAAGTACGAACATCAAAGTAGAAACATGACAATTTCCTGTAAATTAGTACTTTGAGCTGTGTTCTAACGTCTTCTCTGTTCTTCCTCTGTGGCGCGGATATTTGTATATAGTTTTAACAATACATAAAAAATTGTAATAATTCTAGCTTCCAAACCTATGACGAAATCAAAAAATGCACATGAAATAGTAGCATGTCACACAACATAGTTATTATTTACCATTTTTAGCACATATGGATCACCTTCAAGTCCACTTGACACCAAAGATCCAACCTAAGAAATCTATGTTTGCTTTTCTAGACCCTGATTTTTGTACACTTTTCAAAATTGCCCCCACATTTTCTCCCCAAGTTTCATCGGAGATCCTCAATCACATGATGTAGCATCCATTAGGGTTCTCATCACTCAAAATTTCTAAGGAATCCAACGGCGCAGATATAGCTTGATAACCCTCCGACTGTGCATGTCCATACAAATACGGTAAGGACACAGGCATGTAATAACTTGGAGTACTCGCGCTTGCGGTGGGTTGCGTAGCATTGTAACTCACCACATATGCATCTTGGGGCCCATAACTTGATGGATAGTGCATCACATTCTGAAATGAATGGCTCGGATTAGTTTGATCAACAACTTGAGTGGAACCCATGTTTGGAATCCCCAATCCTATGTTTGCTGGTGCACCACCTGAACCTGAGTTGTTATTGTTATTCCCTTTCTGCCCTTTCTTCTTTTTCTTCTTTTTACCACCACCTCCACCTCCGCAACCTCCGCCGTTAGGGTGACTCTTTTGCTCCACTTCCGGAAATTTCTCCCCACCGACTACATTTTCCGGGGACTTTGACTCAAGAACAGTGTCAACTCCAACGAATTTCACCCTTGGACCACCATTAACTACAGGAGAAGAATTACTTATTTGCACTTCAGGATTATTCTCAGCTGGATTTTCTTCCTCTTCTTCATCGCTGTTTTTTGGTTTGTCTGATTTTCCTGACTTCTTCTCTTTCCCGGCAGGTATTTCTGGCCACAACTCTGCATGTTTTCCATTTTTCACCAGCTTCTTTATCAGGGTTTGTGCATCAATATTTCCAGTAACTGTAACTTTTTGCTGCTGTGGGTCGATATTTGTTGTATAAACACCTGCAAATTAAGGTTTTAAGGGGGGAAAAAGAACTTGTTTAGCAAATAAAACAACAATAGCAGAATAATCATGTTCAAAGCCATTACTGAACATGACTAGACAATAAAGTAAACGAGATTTTACTTTTCTTTCTTCATACTGTACAGTCGACCTCACTAAACAAGATGCCAATGTTCTTGAAGCAGATCATGTTTGGTTCATGTACTAGACGTTACCAGAGTGTACAATGAATGGTGTACAGTAAAGTCGACCTCACCGAATACGTTGTCAATGTTTTGAAGAATTTTCTTGAAGCCAGAAAAAGAGAGGATTATTACAGTACCTTCAATGGCTTGAAGAACTTTCTTGACTTTCGTTTTGCAGCCTGGGCAGTGGATGGAAACTTTCAGAATCCACGTCTGAAAAACAAACAGAAAGAACGTAAAAGTAAAGAACAAGCAGAAAATGAGATTCTTTTTTGTAAAAGCAGGGACATGCACCTGATATTGCAGGGCCGGTAGAGGTTGTTCAGCTGGTCCTGAAGCCATGGAGAGAAAGAGAAGGTGGGCTGGTGCCTGGTTGGTTTGCGGGATAAATAAAGGAATTAATGCAAGATTAGACTAGTGTAAATCTATCTAATGTGAAATGTGAGAATGGCATTTGATGCTCGTGGCTATTGGCTACTGCCTGCTCTTAGTGCAACAATGCAAGTCCATCGTCATAGAGTTTGCCCTCGCACCTTAAATGATTGTCCGCAAGTCGCACATAGTATGATATGTGACATTAGTTTCATTGTCATGTTGTCTATTAAATAAAAATGCATTACAACTCCATTGAATAATGCAACACTAATTTCACGGTCACATAGATAGGGGTGATGAATAATGTTACTCATTCATATGCAGCAATTAGAAATTTGCATGGGATATATAAGTGAACTATCTACTCTAATAATTAGAGACGTACTTGTATATCATGAAAATAGGTGGTTTAAAAAATAAGGAAGGTATTTGTTTCTTCCCTTTCCTCTCTCTACGAAGGTTTTCACTTATTTCGCTTTTTTTGTTAAAAAAAAAAAAATTGTTAGACGTGTTGTGACATAGTACGACATGTGACCTGCGTGGATTGACTTGTGGGGGCCTTTTCTAATGATTTTTTTTTTTGTTTTTATATAAAAATAACTAAAAAGGTGAAAAAATTATTTGAGTCGAGTGGCTTGTCCAACATAGTACAGGCCTCGATCAATTTTTTGGATGGACTGACCTAGACCGCCCTGTTTAAACAACCAATAATACCATTCACTTTTTTGCTTGGCAGCCTATTGTGGAACACATTCTATTTCACGCCATGGTTGAAATTGCGTCTTTTGATTGTACGAAAAGTTTCAACTTTCATGTATTGATCTTGGGACAAGTATAAGTTGCTGTAGGCTTTTATATGATATTGACACGATTTCTACAATGTACCTCAAAAAGCATTTTCCTCGTACAATTTTGCAAGAGAAAAAGTTAAAAGGTTTCAATTATGAGTTTGAAAAGATGAAGAAAGAGGGGTCACCTTCTCAATAAATTGGTGGCATGGCAGAATCAACATTCTATTGTTGTTACCACAAAGGTACAAGCTCATCTATCCACATTTTTCATGGTTTGAAGGGCCATTTTGATCTTTCATTTTAATTAGGGGTGTCCAAAAGTTTCGAATCGGATCGAACCGAACCGAGCGGTTCTTCACAAGTTAAATACCCGAACGGATACCCGAATTGAAAACCGATGGGTATGTGTCGGGTCTCGGGTCTAGACGAAGAACCAAATGAGAACCGAAATAAATAATTTTTTTATTTTATTTATTAAATTATTTTACTTTTTTCTAAATAAATTAACAAATTAATTAATTAAATCAGATCATTTTATAATTTTAAGTCTTGGGCCTCAATTATTTAATATGGATCACCGACATTTTAATATTAATATCTACTTTTCGGTATTTATATGCATTGAATTAATGTTATTCGACAACTATTTATTTACATATTTTTGAATTGGACTACGTTAATTTGTAAAAGTTACGAATGAAATGTCATTAGTTATATTTATGTAGTGTTACTGTAAATGTTACAAAATTTAGTTATGGCATGGAACCGAACCGAACCGAACCGAACCGGAACGGTTCCATAATTATGTTTGGA
>CAIGRR010206086.1:0-10544 GCA_903798365.1 Fraxinus sp. 1973-6204 | reverse complement strand
TGAAAGACTGTATTCTGGAATGATAGATTGATGGAGAATGCGTGATTGAAAAACAAGGAAAAGTTATTGATGTGATAAAAAATATTATTTTATTTAAAAATGTGTGGTTGAAAATGAGTAGAAAGACGAAATGAAAATCTTAATGTGTACCAAACATGGGTTTAGACTCGTTTGTCAAGGATTTTTTAAAAATTATGTTTGACCGCACATTTTATGAGAACTATAATTTTCTCATTTTAGTTACTCTAAAATAATATTTTTCCTTAAAAAAATCGGTGTAAAACATGCTTTTTGTAGTTAATAATGCTATTCAAATCGAAGATTATTGCTAGTCATCCTATGTAACACATATTAGTCCCTTATTTTTCTTAAATGATAATGTGCACTATGAAAGATTAAAGGAGTAATATATATATATATATATATACCAACAGATATATGAATATCGATAATCCTCATTATGAATAATATTATTAATATGACATTAACATAAGAGTAATCAATAACGGTTCTTTGTTAATAAAGTAACAACTCAAAAGTGGTTATAAACGTGTTTAGGAGGCAGAGCATGTATGTACGTGAAGAATGCACAATTATGTTTGGAATATGCTACAAGTACATAGGGGGTGCCATAATGGTGTCCATAATGAGCACATGGCACCCCCCTATTGAAAGGTGTACAACAAGAATAATCCATTATGTTTTGATGTTACTCTTGTTATATTGCAAAAATAACTTAAGATTCACGATGACAATGGGGTGGGTTGGGGGAGTTCTGTCCCGTTCCGCACCCCGCCCCACCTTAGAAGGGGAGAGGCGGGTTCGGGGTGGGAGCTTGTCCCTAATTAATTATTTTTTTCAAAAATTTTTAATTAACTAATTTTTTTTACTGTAGTTAATTATTTTTTTTTTATTCTTCACGGGACAGGTTCGAAGCGCTTCGGGACGGGGCACCCCTTCCCCCACCAACCCGTCGGGGCGGATTTTTTACCCATCAGTACTTAAGATTCATTCGGTAGGATTTCTATTTTTGTTCTATTTTTTTTGTAGAAGGGTTTCTCAAAGAAGTTATCTTAGATTAATTTTCTTTAAATCTCTTTTAATCCAATAAAATAATTTCCAAATAAATTCAAAAACAATTTTTTAGTGGCAGAAATGACTTTTAGAGTGTGTTTGGTGCACATTAAAATGAGAAAATGCATTCTTTTGATGTGATGTGGTGAGAAATATGTGGTTGAAAAAGAAGGAAAAATTATTGATGTGATGGAAAATATTATTTAATTTTATTTATACATTCATACGGGTCAAATCGAAACAAACCGTGACCCTTGACCCGCATGGGCTAGACCCGATGGGTTAGCGGGGAAGTCTGGATTGTAGTCCAAAATTTGTGGGCCGACATGGAACATGCCTGGAACCCGTGGCGGTCGAGCCTTTTTTCACGCGGGTCGTTACCAGCCTCATATGTTAGCGGACCGACCTGACCCGGACCTCCCGAATTGACACCTCCAGTGAAGAATGCACAATTATGTTTTGATGTTACTCTTGTTATATTGCAAAAATAACTTAAGATTCACGATGGCAATGGGGCAGGGCACCCCGCCCCATCACTCCCCCACACCGTCCCGTCCCACCCTGTGCCCCGCCCCACCTTAGATAGGGCGAGGCGGGTTCGGGGATCGAGCTTGTCCCGTTTAATTTAATTTTATTTTTTTCAAAAATTTCAAATTAACTAATTTTTTTTTTAATTCTTCACGTGGCGGGTTCGGAGAGTTTCGGGGCGGGGCACCCCCTCCCCACCAACCCGTCGGTGTGGGTTTTTTTCCATCACCACTTAAGATTCATTCGGTAGGATTTCTATTTTTGTTCTATTTTTTTGTAGATGGGTTTCTCAAAGAAGTTATCTTAGATTAATTTTCTTTAAATCTCTTTTAATCCAATAAAAAAATTTCCAAATAAATTCAAAAACAATTTTTTAGTGGCAGAAATGACTT
This sequence comes from Fraxinus sp. 1973-6204, assembly GCA_903798365.1. Taxonomy (NCBI): domain Eukaryota; kingdom Viridiplantae; phylum Streptophyta; class Magnoliopsida; order Lamiales; family Oleaceae; genus Fraxinus; species Fraxinus sp. 1973-6204. Next base: position 8,550 of record CAIGRR010206086.1, on the reverse strand, counting down.
TTAACTTTTCAACCGTCTATGTCAAACTCATCCTTAATTGACCTCGAGAGAGAGTCCATGTTATATTGACCTTGATAGAGTGCAAATTTTCCTTGGATTCCCATAGAACGAATCAGAATGTCCACGTTAAATGAAAAGAAAAATGCACCAAAATTGGGTTTCCAAAAAGTAAAGTAAATGTTCTTTCTCTCCAAGATACAATTTCTTGGGCCAGCAAATTGGCACAAAAAGAGTCACAGTTCCAAACGCCTCATATGTCATCATTTTGAATATACAATTGCTGCTATTGGTAACGGTTGTTGAGCAGATTACTTTGTAAGTCAATTGTATCTTGTATTCTTCCAACACCCAAAATGTTGAATCGGTGAAATGTGTTCTTTTGCTCGATGGGTTTTTGCTAAATCTGCTTTAAAATTTGGGTTTTTTGAAACACATTTTGCAGACATAAGCAGTTGATTTTGTGTAGAAGAGGCAGAAATCAAGAGAAATAGAAATGGGGTTGCTTACAAACAGAGTGGAGAGGAGTGAGATCAAACCAGGGGATCATATCTACACGTACCGAGCAGTCTTTGCATACTCTCATCATGGTTACAAATGATGCATTCTCTTCTCTTTTTATTTTTTTTACATTAATTATTTTTGGGTATTTGTGTTATTTTTCCCCATTTCCCCTTTAATTCTTACTTTTCTCTTTTTCATTTTCACTTTAATTGTGCTGTCTGTTTTTGTTTTCCTTTTTTTGGCCTAATTATCCGCTATATTTTTCTCTGAAATGTGGCTCAATGTGGTCTGTATAAAAATCTGATATAGGTTCTTATCTGCTTTTTCTAATTTCTAGTATTCTTTGCCCTGAATTGCCAAAAATCACATTCAGTTATTATTATTATTATTATTATTTATTTATTTTTTGGCCTGAACTGTAAATTGCATTTGTGATGTTTTTTGGTGTTTTTTTGGTGTGTGCGCATGTGGGATATTGGGTTTTGGGGTGAAGAGGGGTTGCCTTCTGTATCCAGAGAGGTTAGGAATTGTTCATTGATCTCTTGCTGTTTCATTCATGCTTTTGGGACAATTGATCTGTTGCTTCACTAGAGAGTTCATGGATTTGGATCCTTTAAGATTGAGAAAGGTATCCCAACAGATTAATGGTTAATTGGCTTTTGTGAGTTTATTGAAATGTGGTATGCCAACCTTTGTGATTGAGAAAAGTATTTAGTTCCAAAATGTTAATGGAGGGGGATGTATTGATTACTTCTAGGATCATATTTGGAGAAAAAGAATTCTTTTGTTTGAGACATTTGACAAAACTTGAATCTGCATTTCTGATTCCTTATTGATAAATCTGGTTCTCCACGGCTTTCACAGTTCTCCCCCATGTGGTCTAGAAGTTCTAGCCCCAAAATGATAATATTCTGGATTCATTCGATCATTTTCTATTATGTTGTGGTTGTAAGCGTATTTTATAATCTACGTAAGATAAGGTCTTTCTGTGTACTTAGCCCCTGTTTAGCTCCCATTTTTCTAAAACTATTTTTTTCTCAAACTCATTTTCAATCCCACATTTTATGGGCTTGCAATTTTTATCAACTTTACAATCATGCAATTCATCTTTCTTTTTTTCAATCAAAATCTACTAAAAATCTAATTTTTAGCTAAACCAAACAGGGCATAGGTTGTTCTTGAGTTACACTGTACTATCAAGATAAAAAGTTTGTCATGGCCTTCACCTCTTATCTGTATGTGGGAGTTCTGTCGGTAATCTGCTTATCTTTGGGTGTTTATCCACGGTTAATTGCTTATTAGTCAATAAATATTATTCTTCTAGGAAGCTGTTGTCAAAAATTAACTACCAGCTTTTTCAAGGACCAACCTGTGCTTCACAAATAAAACGTTGTAGTTCTTTTTTGAAAAACTTGAGCAATAACTGTATTAACACCGCTTAGACTTAAGCAATAGCTATATTGAAACCATGGCATTACTGTTATTTATTGCTTGAGGAAAGACAAAACTTCAAATCTTCATCATAAATTTAACAAGGTTAACCTTTTAAGATGGACCCCCAAATCTTAATAGGGCATAGGTTGTTCTTGAGTTACACTGGTACTATCAAGATAAAAAGTTTGTTATGGCCTTCACCTCCTATCTGTATGTGGGAGTTCTGTCGGTAATCTGCTTATCTTTGGGTGTTTATCCACGGTTAATTGCTTATTAGTCAATAAATATTGTTCTTCTAGGAAGCTGTTGTCAAAAATTAACTACCAGCTTTTTCAAGGACCAACCTGTGCTTTACAAATAAAACGTTGTAGTTCTTTTTTGAAAAACTTGAGCAATAACTGTATTAACACCGCTTAGACTTAAGCAATAGCTATATTGAAACCATGGCATTACTGTTATTTATTGCTTGAGGAAAGAAAAAACTTCAAATCTTCATCATAAATNAAAATTAACTACCAGCTTTTTCAAGGACCAACCTGTGCTTTACAAATAAAACGTTGTAGTTCTTTTTTGAAAAACTTGAGCAATAACTGTATTAACACCGCTTAGACTTAAGCAATAGCTATATTGAAACCATGGCATTACTGTTATTTATTGCTTGAGGAAAGACAAAACTTCAAATCTTCATCATAAATAATTTCAAGTTATCCGTCAGATGATGGTATAACCTCCAAACTTTGTTCCTTTCTTGACTAGCTGTAGACTGTAGTCACCATTTTGTTGCTCAACATCCGAATTTGCATTAGACTCTGCATGTCAGCATGGATAACTAACTTTTTGATTTTTTCTGGATATGTTTCTACATGCTTTGTATTGCTATAAAAGCACTGTAGTGACAAACAGCTTCTTGCTACATGTTGGTTTTGTTACCGTCATCTCATTTCACGATCATTTCAGACTGTATTGGTCATCGCATGGATCTTGGAATAAAATAAATTGCATTCCAATGCCTGATTCTTTTAATGATGTAATCCTAAATTTACATTATTAACAAAAAATTGGAATGGAAAATGATTTAAGTGCCTGCAGGCAACCCCAAATTATCCAGCTGCTGAGATTATATTGTTGGATGAGCTCAACCATAAAATAAAAATCTCTATAAAGCGTGTTTGAAGGTCATTGATAGATAAATGTCATTGAGTGTAATATGTCGCTACATTTAACGAACTATGGATGACCTATCAAGTACATATATCTAGTACCTGAGGTGGCCCTTTCACTATCTTATCATGCAGGTATATTCGTTGGAGGCAGCAAAGTCGTTCATTTTACCCGTGCTGGAACCTCTTCCAGTTCTGATGATGATGTCTATAACCAACCTTCATCATGTCCGACATTCCCTGACTGTGGATTTAGGCAGCCAAAGAGTGGAGTAGTCCTTTCCTGTCTGGATTGCTTTCTTCAAAATGGTTCCCTTTACTGTTTTGAGTATGGAGTGACTCCATCTGTTTTCATTGCTAAAGTACGGGGAGGCACTTGCACCACAGCAGAATCAGACCCTCTGGAAACAGCCATCCACCGAGCGATGTATCTGCTTCAGAATGGATTTGGGAATTATGACGTGTTCCAGAACAACTGTGAGGATTTTGCCTTGTATTGCAAAACAGGACTTCTGACAATTGATAGGCTTGGTGTTGGAAGAAGTGGACAAGCGTCTTCTATCATTGGTGCACCATTAGCAGCCCTTCTTTCCTCCCCTCTCAAGTTACTTATGCCGAGTCCAGTTGGTGTGGCTACAGTTACAGCAGGAATGTACTGCATGAGCCGGTATGCAACAGATATTGGTGTACGAACTGATGTTATCAAGGTAGCAGTTGAGGACCTGTCGGTGAACCTTGGTTGGATGAATACTGAAGAAGGAGCTACAGGGAATGTTCTTACCGGACCAGTAACTTAGTAGACAACGTTCTCATTAGTTCGAACGTTCTACTGTTGAGAATAAGCAAAAATTATCAAATGATAAGTTGTTAACAGATTGCATTCTGGTTTTTGTTGTGATTGTTGTGATTGTTCTATCCATAAACTACTGCCATTTCCTTGTGTACGAGTAATTCTAAGGTCATGTGTGATACGCATTGTGGGACATCGTTGGACGGTATAAATTATAATAAGAAAGATTGTAATTTCATTCTCTCTTTAATACTGCCCAGTAGTGTCGACTCCACTTTATCAAACATGCTGTAATGGTTGATGGCCCAACTTTTATCATCTACCAGTAAAGAAAGTGAAGTACGGATTGGTTGGGGTCCATGAATATTTGTTTTGGTCCATACGAATGATTTCTTAGACCGGACCCGTGCTGGTGCGGTGTTACGTGGCGTTACTCATAATATATTGCTATCAGATAATGCAAGAAAATGAACAACGACGGCCTAAATAATTAGTAAAAAACCAAGTGGGACTGAGCAGGTAATAATTTCTCAGCACGCTTACTAAGAAGAATGTTTGGTGGGACCTTTTTCTAATGATTTGCCATTGGCCAAACTTTTCTTTGTTCTTGAATACACAGCAGGTGAATGAGAGCTAAGGGTCCGCAATGTATATGTAGAAATAATTAGGTATGAGGCAGCAGGTGGACTTTTGTTTTTTTATATTTGTAATAAGTTGCTAATTATGTGTAATGAAGTTGGTATTTATATTACGTACTGCTTAGAATTTGAACTCCGTACATAATGTTTTTAATAAGGCTTGTTTGATGCAAATATTTTGAGATTCAATTTTGTGAAAAGTTTTTTTTTTTTTTTTTAAATGTTGACAAAAAGTAAAAAATAAATGAATAATTATGGGTCCATGTGTAAAATTATTTAATTTGAAGAATGTGTGATTCAAAATGAGCTTGAAACAAGAATTTTAAATAATCTTACCAAGCAAAGATTAAAAGGGTGTTTGGTGGTGATTAAAATTAGATTTTTAGTGAATTGTGGTAGAAATTTTTGAAATGTGTGGTTGAAAAAATGTGGGATCCATGAAAGATGTGGTTAATATTGATTGTTTGATTTTGATTTAGATTAAAATCAAATTTTAATCCGATCCAAACAAGCCCTAAATAAGCAGTGTAAATGTTTGATTGAATCATATTCTTGAATGCAGGTCCGCCTGAATTCAAATTTTTGTGAGTATCATGAATAAGAGTTGCTTTCTTTTTTATCATTGACATTATCTCCAAGAGTTACTTTCCATTTGCTTATTGCAATCACCTTGCTATGTTTAGTCCAACGGATAGTTCCATCTTTAATTCATCTTTACTTATAGTTAAAAAGAAGATTTAAATGATATATATAATTGCATCGCTTACCATGAAATCGGGTTTAGGCAAATGACATATACAACTTCAAGTTTTGCCGTCACCAAGTTCTATGAAAAAGTATACACGTATCAAATTTATGACAAAAAGAAACCAATTTGTACATGATGAGCATGTCTATGAGAATCACTAGTAGACATGATTCTCATATTTCCTTCGTGAGGGAAACGAAAATGATTAATTACAAATTGAGGCAAAATAAGAAATGAGGGGGATAAAACAAGTAGAAATGTAATAATTACACAAAAGGAAACAAATATTGTTTCATTCCCTTCCTTTTCCTTCTCTACCCTTCATTCTTCATCTTCATCTTCTCTATTTTTTTTCTTTTTTTTTTTCAATTAAATAATTTTAGGTGACATGATTTATTAAAAATGAAAACAAACACCATACAAACTTTTAACGAGTGGCGGATAATTGATTAGTACTACTAAATCTCACAAAATATATGAATAAAAGCTGATTCCGAGATTAAGAAGATGCTTTTATATATGTTTTGATAATTTTTTTGAAAGTAATTTGTTTGACAAAAGAGCTTTTAGAGAAAACTAATCTAAGTTAGCTTTCTCAAAAACCTCTTTTACAAATAAAACAGAAACACTACAAGACGGTATCCATACTTGTAGTATGTTAGTTCTACACAGCTTCAAACAACAATGAAAATGAAAACGAACTATAAGGAAATAGAGAAAATTAAATAAGAAGAAAAAGGTGCCGGTCCTTGTTCTTCTTGTACATCTCTTCTTTTCACCAAGAAGGTCCTCCACCTAACATTCCATTCCAGTATCCATTTGGATTCTCCTGCCCCTTACTGTGATCTACTTCACTGCTTGTGTTTTGTCTCATTGCTCCAAAAGGAAACACTAATCTTTCACCATTTTCGTCGTCTCCCTTGTTGGAATCGCCATATGTATTAATCCCAAGCCCGTCAAAGGAAAAATCAATGGCTGGCTTGGATTCTTGAAATGGAAATCCAGATGCGAATACCGTGTTTCTTTCCATAGCTGGAGTAGAGATAAACCCCCTTGAAGAAATTCCAGTCCGCAGCAAATCTAGGGCAGAAACTGGAGTAGAAGGAGAGGAGGAAGATGATATAGAATTGACAGTGCTTCTGTTCTCAATCTTAGGAAATTCAAGAAACTGTGGGATACCATGATAAGCAAGGCTAAGATCTCGTCCATCATGGACTTTAGGGTTTTGATAGGAAAACTGAGAAATGCTTGAATTAGGGTTCAGATCAGGAATTTTATGGGGTGTAGACAATAAGGAAGAAGTGGATTTTCTATTCTTTCTCGAACCACCCCCAACTGGAACATTTCTTAGTGTACCACCTTCAGTCCAGTACCTTCTACAGGTCTTGCAGAAGTATCTTGGTTGAGTAAGACTGTAATTGTTGTAATAGCAGAATTTTGTGTTTGTTGAATGACACCTAGGGCAGTTAAGGGCATGTTCCACTTGTGGCCTCGCCTTTCTTTCTTTTGAGCATGTACTTGGAGTTGGAGTTATCTCTGCCACTGATTTTGCCACTCCAATTTCCTGAACACAACTCAACATTATAACGAATTAAATTTTAACTTCTTTTTCATCTTCCTACCAAACATGCACATATAAAATTTGCAAAAGTAGGATCGATAATAGCTGTTTGGGATTGATGAAACTGATAGCTAACTACCAGACATATAAAAAATAGTTATATAGCTTTATTTTCACTTCCAAAAACAACCAATAATACCTTTTTCCTAATCCTTTATCGGTTATCATTTTTTCACTGCAAAAAGGGAAAGTAAGGAAAAAGTGCAGTGCTTTCATGTACTAAAGAACTGATTAAAACTGAAAAAAGAGCAAAAAGATAACACGCATGAGATCAGAAGAAGAATAAAACCCTATCTATCTACTTGTACAAACAATCTGGAAGAAATTAATGAAGAAAAAAAGATTAAGCTACACAGATTTATCGACTGCTACTCACCTGCGTCCATTGAGCAGTATCCATGGATTCTTATGAAGAAAAAGGTTTTTGAAAAAAGAAAGCGATGTCTACAAGATGGAGAAAATTCACCTCCTTTGTCTGGAAGTTGTCATTGATTCAAGAAAGAATGTTTTCATTTGTTTGTGGGTTGGCTTTACTTTTTTATGGATGATGGTATATAAAGAGAAAAAGGGGCTTGGACCTGTTTGTTTTTGACTGCACTAATGATGTTCGATATATAAATTTAAGGTTATTTTATATTGGAACTTTTGTCTTCTTTTATGACCATCATTTATCTAATCTTTTTTTATTAAAATTAATTGTGAGTGCAATGTTTCCTGTAGTGGACTCTCTCTTTTTGACTCTAGAATAGGAGAATTCTTGATTCCAAGGTCTTTTTTTTTTTTAATCGCCTTTCATTTTCAATTTTTTTGTATATATCTAGGGCTGGACATTGATCGATTTTAAAGAGAATCGAACCGACTCAAAATTTTGGGGTATTTAATAAATTGAACCGTCGGGTCCAAATATAACTATGGAACCGTTCGGTTCGATTCCATACCATAATTAAATTTTTTAACATTTACAACAACACTAATAAATACAACTAATGATATTTTCATTCGTAATTTTTACAAATTAACGTAATCCAATTTAAAAACATATAAATAACAAGCTGTCCAATAAGATTGATTCAATAAATACAAATACCAAAAAGTAGATACTAATATTAAAATATCGGTGATCCNCGGTTCGGTTCCGTACCATAATTAATTTTTTTTAACATTTACAACAACACTACATAAATATAACTAATAACATGTTCATTCGTAACTATTACAAATTAACGTAGCCCAATTTAAAAACATATAAATAACAAGCTGTCCAATAAGATTGATTCAATAAATACAAATACCAAAAAGTAGATACTAATATTAAAATATCGGTGATCCATATCAATAATTCATTTGTTTCAAACAGCTTGCATAAAGAACACGAAATATAAATTAAAAGTTATAAAAATAAAATATTTTTAAGTATTGGGCTAACAAAATTACAAAAAAAACTAATTTGACTAGATTAATTTTCTAATTTGTTTTAAAAAAATTAAAAAATTTAATTAATTCAATATAAAAAATTTTAAAAATTATCTAGATTCGGTTCTTATTCGGTTCTTGGTCTAGAACTAAGACCCGACTCAAATCTATCGGTTCTCAATTCGGATACTTGTTCAGGTATTTAACTTATGAAGAATCGCTCGGTTCGGTCCGGGACTTTTGTC
>CAIGRR010206078.1:0-11371 GCA_903798365.1 Fraxinus sp. 1973-6204 | reverse complement strand
CTACCGCCTTTTTATACCATGGCTAGCTATGTGGTTTAAATATTGCTGTTATGGTTGGATAATATTAAAAAAAGGATCTTTTTTACCAAGAAGAAAATTAATGAACTTGTTATCATTGATACTTCGAATAAAAGCCTGGGGAGACAGATGTTTATCTTTGCTGTCACCCTGGGTCTTGGAATATCTTTGAAGGTTGTCATGGCGGATCATAATCTATCTATTCGAGCTTTTAACAAATTTAATCAAATATCAGTGTGCTATTCTAGATATAAAAATTTTAATGTTGTGACTTCCTGAAGTAGATTTCAAATTTTTTTTGTCTTATGGTTTTTTGCCAACTACCAAAGCTGATTTACTTTATGGCCAATCCGTTACTGTTATTAGAAATTGCTTATGGTTTATAGGTTGATAAATGGAATTTCTAATTGATCAAGTTTTCAATGCATTTTATTTGATTCCCTCTGGCTTAGCATCTTTTATTTGGCAGGCGTGGAATTCGTAGGATGTTTAGATATTTTTTGTTCAATCCTTTAACCGTTGATGTTAACATTTCTTGTTCAGATGGCAAGGGAATTAGATGCAATTTTGGATCACGGGGAGGCTACTCGTGCTGCAAGTTGTACAGCTGAAAATGGTTCTACCTCCTTTCTAGAACAAATCATCAGTCCCATTTATGAGACATTGGCAGCAGTGAGTACCTTTCTATTTAAGTATTTCCGAGTCTCTTGACAATTTTATGAATGCAGTGACTAAAATTTTATTTTGCCTTAACACTTCAAATACGAAGTGCATCATAATAAAAAATGCTTTTGGATTTATCCTCATGCTCCTCGTGCTCCTTTGCTTTGTTTTCACTTTAGCTTGAGTGAAAAGTGCCAAATCAGTCTTCTACTTCTGTGTTCGAGTTTTCCTGCTATTACATAGATTTAACTGACTTTACAACTTGCAAAGTTTCTCTTTAAACTTCTAAAACTGAATTTAATCCTTAATATTACTTTCCTTATATTTGGCGCCTGTCTCTCAATGTTTTATGTGTCTGCAGGAAGCTGCCAGGAACAATAATGGGAAAGCTGCCCACTCAAAGTGGAGGAATTATGATGACTTTAATGAATATTTCTGGTCAGTTAATTAAATTTGCTACTATTTTTTGCTTTTGTGGAATATTTCGTTGTCATGTCTCTGTTCGAATGTTGTAGGACACCTGGTTGCTTTGAGTTGAATTGGCCTATGAAACAGGATTCATCATTTCTGCGGAAGCCTAAAAAAGGAAAAAGGGTTGGTTTTGATTATGGTTTCTTCTATTTATTCATATTCAGTTGTATGGTGATAACTAATTTGTTATAGTTCTTAAGATGTTCATCTTTCTGAATATGCATTGTTGGATGTTGAATATCTGATTAAATGGTTTATGAAACTTGAAGCATCTCCTTTTGTTCTTTATACATGGCAGACTGGTAAGAGTTCATTTGTTGAGCATCGGACTTTTCTTCACTTATATCGAAGCTTTCACCGTATGTGGATCTTTTTGATAGTAATGTTTCAGGTAATTGTTTGTTTCCATTTATTGCTCTATATCAAATGTTAGTTATTAAGCTGCTCTGTATGCAGTTAACCTCTTCAAATCTATCTGATTTTCAGGCTCTTGCTATCATTGCTTTCAACCATGGAAAACTTAATCTCAATACTTTCAAAACACTGCTTAGCATTGGCCCGACGTTTGCTGTCATGAATTTTGTGGAGAGTAAGCTGTTTATCCGCTGCATCATTCTCTTTTTGCTACCTTGTCTGATTACTTATTTCATATATATTCTGCCTTCTTTTTCGTTTTAGTTCACTTGGTCTTGTTGCTTCTTATTTAGGTTGTTTGGATGTTGTCCTAATGTTTGGGGCTTACACTACTATGAGAGGCATGGCCATATCAAGGCTTGTTATCAGGTTCTTTTGGTGTGGATCGAGTTCCGTTTTCGTGCTCTATGTCTATATGTAAGTTTTTTTCTCTTCATTTCATTTGTATCATAATGAATTAGCATCTAATGTAGTTTATAACATGATAACACAATGAGTTTCAGGAAAGTTTTGGAGGAAAGGAATAAGAACACCTCAGATTCATTCTATTTCCGAATTTATGTCCTTGTGTTGGGTGTATATGCTGGTCTACGCTTAGTTTTCGCCTTTCTTCTTAAATTCCCAGCATGTCACCGACTCTCTGAAATGTCTGATCAATCATTTCTCCAATTTTTCAAGTGGATTTATCAGGTATGTTCTCCTTGTTCTGCATTGTGTCCATTTATCATTTTTAAAGTTTCCGTTTGGTAAATTTTGTGATTGTTTTCAGGAACGCTATTTTGTTGGCAGAGGTCTTGTCGAAAAGACTACTGACTATATAAGGTTTGATTTCATTTTCTTGAAAAGATTCTGGTGTTCTGTCCAACTGAAGAATTCTTGAGAATAGGTTTATACCTGTTTTAGATGGAACTTCTCATGTTTCGCATGGTTATTGTTTTTTCCAGTAAATATAACCTGAAAGGAATTTTATTTTGAGGAGATGCTAACGAGATTATCATGCATTGTTCTTTGAAATGGTGATTGCGAAAGTATTTATTCTAAGCTTGAGAAGCATGATATTTCATTGTTTCACTTTAATGCTTTCTAATGTTTTCGTTCAATTATAAAGAATATTGCCCATTGACGTTTTATGGATGATACATGAGAGGCTAAAGAGATTATCTTAATTTTGTTTGTTTTGTCACATTGGATTTATCCAAGCATGATTAAAAACTTGAGATATTTCTATACCAGTAATAGGCTTTCCAATATGAAATCATAATTATTATCTGCTAAATGTATTGTAGACCAGCGTGCTCACACACACAGTAATACGTGTTGGTGGATAATAATGTCATATTCATTATCTCAAGTTGGTTAGAATTGCTAATCCCTTGTGAATGAAGTTGGTAAAAGTTTAAAGCAACAGGAATGAGGAAAATACATAAAAGATTAACAAACTGTGTGTTGTAAAAATGCACCTTATCCCAATTATTGAATTGTTACATATGATGTGACCCTTTTCAACATAGTGATATATGTTCCAGTAGAATCCAGCTTCAGATGATTTATATTTATTTGAATGATAAGACTTTGGAAATCTTATTGTGTTATCTAATTGCTTGAATTTTAACCGACTCAGTTGTATTTTTAGCAGTCATATGTTTGTATACCTACTACCACAATTACTATCTAATATTTTCATTTTTACTTTCCACTTCTGCAGCTATGTGTTCTTCTGGTTGGTGATCCTCGTTTGCAAATTCACATTTGCCTACTTTCTTCAGGCAAGTCACAATATATTATCATTAAACATATATTCTGTTGTTATATATATAGCATTAACCTTCTCTGTTCAATCAGAAACAGTAATATTAGTAATGGTAATAAATGCAGATTAAACCATTAGTTGAGCCGACCAACATAATTGTTGAACTTCCATCATTGACGTACTCATGGCATGATCTCATATCAAAGAGTAAGTTTATTTACTTTCTATGTTTCTTTTACCCTTAATTTTGAAAAGTTTCACAAACCCGAAGGTTACTTTGACAGAATTTTCGACGTTTTTTTTGTATTGTATTTCTGTACTCGCATGCAGAATTAATATGCTATTTACCCATCTCATTAAAAGATTAGAGTAGAAGCTTAAAAGATCGAGTTCCTGCTCTCTGACCTTTCACTCAAAAGGAAAATTTATACACTCACATTGTTGCTTTGTTTTTCTTTAGATTTGGGAATGACCTCTTGTCAAGTCTGATACTTTCTTGTTACTTCTTTCCTGCAGATAATAACAATGTGTTGACTGTAGTTAGTCTGTGGGCGCCTGTTGTNTTACTTCTTTCCTGCAGATAATAACAATGTGTTGACTGTAGTTAGTCTGTGGGCGCCTGTTGTCGCTGTGAGTATTTGTATCTATTTGCCTCAAGCATCTTGGTGCAGTATATAATTGGTCTGTTGAAAACTAAGACTTTTAGTGTAGAATTTGTTTCGTGTGTTTTACCAGAAACTCCCCGGCGACATATAAATGGCAGTTGAAACTGATAAATACATGTGTAACTACTCTGATACATGTATAAAAACTTTTTGTTTCGCGCTTTAGTCCATAACTACTATCTTTTAGTTGGTGGAAAATTACTAGTGTCAATGATAGGCAGGTTTCACAACTCATGTGAGCTGCAGTGTGTAATTCTTAACCCTACAGCCTGGAAATTTTTACATTCCATCTCATCAGTACAAGTTCCATGTCTGAAATATCCTTGAAATGCCTTAATGTTTTACTGAAGTTTATTTTCCAGCACATGCATATATGGGCACCTCTTTGTGGTCCACTAACTGATTTGGTGGACCGCTTGAGATTAATCATTAGCTTCGTAGAAGACATTGAACTCCAAATATTGGGTGAGAATAATACTTCTAGTGATCCTGGCTGCCTTACAACAACTAAAGATTCACCGTTTCCTAGACGTTATTAGGAACATCTCTTTCTCCCGAGGCTGTCAATAAGGCTTTCTATGCCAAATGAGTATTGGTATTCATGAACTGGCACTTGGGGTCTCGCATTTTTTTTTTCTTTTTCATTATGTGATTAGTGTTTTGTTTTACTGTCTATTTCGATTGATATTTCTCTCTCCACATCTATCTGAGACTACAGATTTATCTTATGGACATTCACATATGGTATACACTCTTATCTGCAATTTATGGTGCTGTGATGGGTGCTAGGGCTCGCCTAGGGGAGGTATCAATATGATTCTATGCCAGCTATAATTAGCCCTTGTTTGAGCCCCATTTTATCAAAAACTCATTTTTTTCAAAACTCATTTTCAACCACACTTTCTCCAATACAATAATTTTACACGTAAACCGAAAACTTTTTCTTATTTTAACCACACATTCTCCATCCAAAACACATTTTTTCCCCAAATTGGGGCTCAAACAAAGGCTTAATTCATTCATTTTTGTTTAAAATCTATTGAAGTAGTGCGCTTTCTGTACAAGTGCTAGTTTACTGGTGCTAATTTAATCTCTATATTTTACTGACATTGGTAACTCTTTTGCTTGTTTGCTTTGAATAAATCTTTTTGCAGATTCGTTCAATTGAAATGGTCCACAAACGTTTTGAGAGCTTTCCAGAAGCCTTTGTCAAGAACCTTGTCTCACCGCAGATTAGAAGGTTAATATATGGAATCAATTAGTTATATATGGGTGGATGTGTTACAGTGGTATCATTATTTATTACCCATTTCACTGACATGTTAATAATCATGGTTTGTAGGCTTGATAGACAATCATCACAGGTTAGTTAATTCTTGGGACCTTTACCTGTTATCTTTTATGTTGAATCTTCTCTGGTGCCATATCCGTATATCAAAGTCAACTATTTTGTTTAGTTTGCTGCTAATTTGTTTTCCTTATTTTGGTGAGAGGTTTTACAAATACACCTGCAGACTTGTATTTTGCTTTTCCAACTTCTTGCATGGCTGTAGTTGATCTTTTGTGTGCTGAACTATTTTGGACAGAGTACCATTGTCATCTCATGAGAATGGAGCAGTGATTTATTTGTGCGTGATGGATTATCATTAGTATACAAGATAGCTCTGCATAAAAATAATTCAAATGATTGCAATGATAAATATGTTTGACGGATTAGCATTAGCGTACATAAATATAATTTAAATTATTCCAATGATAAATACAATAATTTCACCTTTATATGTATATTTGTTCTTTTACTTGTGAGTAGTGTTTATTATCTGTAAACATACTGTTATTATTGATTTATTATTATTTTTTCTGATTGTGATGATGCTTGGTTCCCAGACTTCTCATGACAAAAACAAGACCGATGCAGCCATATTTTCCCCCTTTTGGAATGAGATCATCAAATGCTTGCGTGAAGAAGATTATATTAGTAACAGGTGAAAGGCTATGTTGCACTTGGTTGATTATTGTTTTTCCCTTGCTTCCCTTCGCTGAACATTCTTGCTGCTTCTATTTTGTGCCTCTTCTTCAATCACTTTTAAGGGAGATGGACTTACTTTCCATGCCGAGCAATGCTGGAAGTCTGCATTTAGTCCAGTGGCCACTTTTTCTTCTTAGCAGTAAGGTACTATCTCGTTAACTTTTCTTCTTTTCTTGGTTGCCTGAAGAATTCAGTGTTTGTTCCATATATTTTTGTGGTTACTGACAAATCTAATTTTGCAGATCTTGTTGGGAATAGATTTAGCTCTGGATTGTAAGGACACGCAAATGGACCTTTGGAGCAGAATTCGCAAGGATGAGTACATGGCATATGCCGTTCAGGAGTGTTACTATAGCATAGAAAAAATTTTGCACTCTTTAGTTGATGGAGAAGGAAGACTTTGGTATGATGTCTTTATTCTCTGAATAAAGGAATAAACTTTTGCTGTCCTATATTGTTTTTAGGAAGAGAAGATGTTCTGTTCTGATGTTAAGTTCTTTGTGCTTATTTGTTTCATGACAGGGTCGAAAGAATATTTCGTGAGATCAACAGCAGTATATCAGAGGGGTCACTTGTCATTACTCTCTCTCTTAAAAAGCTTCCAGTAGTGCTGTCAAGATTTACAGCTTTGACTGGGCTACTGGTAACCTTTTCTTTGATCGATCAGAACTGCTAATCATTTAAAAAATAAATCTGATTCTCATTTTTTTATACCGTCGCTTCTTGAAATGAGAACAGATGTCAGTTGAGGAGTTTCGACAACTGCACTGCCTCTGACCTACAATTTACCTTCAAAGATGAAAATGAAATAGGAATCTAGTGAAGTAAATGAAAAGATAAAAGAGAGGAAGATGAATGGTGGAAAGATTTGAGACTTTGTTTATTCCTCTGAAACTGATTTTGCAATATCACTTGGTTGTATAGGTTATGCACATTTACATTGTTTATGATTTATATTCAACAGCCAGTTTTCTGTAATTTATTTTTCTTTTGAAGCATTGAAAATATCGGTAGTCCTTATAAATCTTTACCTTGTAATTTGTGATGCTTGAAGCTTTAAAGTCTGATGAAAAATTGGAAACATTGAAATTTTTTGGAATTCCCTCGTATCGAAAATAATTAACTTTTAGATTCTAGAATTTATTTCATTTGGTGTTTTCTGTTTTGCATGTGTAATTTCTTTGTGCTACAGTCAGTTGCGCTTCTCGTGCTTTACCCTTTTAAGAGTATTTTCCAATATGCTTGGCTTCCTTTTGTTATTACTGATTACTCCGATGGATGTAGCATCAGGACATAATTTCCTCCCCTAATTTTATGCCACTTCAAGTAATTTCCTCATTCAGGCTGAAGGGTCTCTCTTAGCCTGTTTCATTATTTTACTTGGTCTTGCTGATGCTACCATTTGGTACTCTGGCTTTGTGTTTCATTCGTTTCCTGTGTCTTTTATTGTTAGTTTTGTTTGTCTTACTAGTCTGCATAGATTACAAAATTCTTATATTGGACTCAATACAGCAAAATGGCTTGTTCTTGGAATATTCTTTGACTTTATTTTTTCTGCAACTTGAAACTTGATGAAAGCATGCAATATTTGTATAACAAGTTTTATAATTCATGACAAAATGTTATGTTCATTTCTTCATTTCCATTTGTCACTGTAATAACTTGTATATTGTGTCAGACGCAAAAAGAAACTCCTGGACTTGCAAGAGGTGCTGCTAATGCCGTGTTTGATTTGTATGAAGTTGTTACACACGAGCTGCTGTCACCTGATTTGAGGTAAATTGAATAGACAATTTTTGCTCACACGGGCTGGATGGTAGTGTGAGATAATTAATTTGTTTCCCAGGGAGCAGCTTGATACATGGAATATATTAGCGAGAGCAAGAAATGAGGGGCGCCTCTTTTCTAGGATAGAGTGGCCGAAGGATCCTGAAATTGTAAGCTTATTAGATGTTAATTTTATTTCAACTTCATATAGTTGCTGCTGTTGTCTAATCCTTTTACTGGCAACAGAACGAGCAGGTGAAGAGGTTGCATCTGCTTCTTACTGTAAAGGATTCTGCTGCTAATATACCAAAGAATCTTGAAGCAAGAAGAAGGTTGGAGTTTTTCACAAACTCATTGTTTATGGACGTGCCACCAGCTAAACCAGTCTGCGAAATGATACCATTCTGGTATATTTTTACTTCTTGTAGTGATTGATTCTCATGTTTTCCCAATAATTCTCTAAAAATTTGTTATTCTTACTCTGCATTTGCTTCGGATAGTGTCTTCACCCCATACTACAGCGAGACAGTGCTTTACAGTAACTCTGAGTTGCGGGTTGAAAATGAGGATGGAATATCAACTCTTTTCTATCTCCAAAAAATATTTCCGGGTATCCCTCATCTTTGATTGATTGTTGTATCTCATCTTTTGCTTATTTTCAGTGGTTTGTATTTTACATTTTTCTGCAAGTCAATGAGGCATTGCTAAGTATGCCTATCGAATTGATTGTTCCTTTGAATATATCAGTGTACAAACGTCCAGGAATATTTTGTCTCAATACTTCAGAAGTGTTTGCATAGATGGTTTCTATTCTTCTACTTTGGCAGTATTTTTCTTTTTTTACCTGCTAGACCTCGTTAGGCAAATGCTTTTCAGGCATTTGCTATAGCGAAACAAATTGTCTCAATGATTATTTTCTGTTCACTTACCCACCCGCAGACAGGTGTTGTGGGTACTTTTACCACTCTTGTGGTATCTGTTTCTGTTGAAGTGACTTGACAAACACTTCAAAACCTTTAAGAGACTTCCGTTAGTCATGTTTTTGTCAGATCTCAGAACCGCTGCTGTTAGACTAGTTACTTCGCTAATTGTCATTTCAATAATTTATTCATTCTAACAGCGACTATTCCTGTGGAGATGGAAAGTGTTTGCAGCTGCTCTGCTATTCAATCACGCTCAACCGGCCAGTTATTTTACATTATTCCCTGGTTCAATTACCATTTAGATTTTAGTGTTATTTTCAGTGGGAGTTTTTACTCTTCACACGTGTGCTTGGAAAATGTGAATGCTGGTTGGATCTATTTTTCTTGCTGAGAAAGCCATTACTTCAGATGCATTATGAGGTTCAGAGGGGCATAATATCAGACAGGGTTTTTGGCTGTAAGACTGGAGGATAAAATAAACTGAACAAAAATTATAAGTTTATATCTTCATCATTTCAAGCATCACTGTTGAATGACATGATTTTAGCCGAGGAAATCATCTTAACCAAATGGTCGACATCATATTCTTCTTGTTTCTTATAGTTTAGAACTAATCTAGTTTATTGAGTATGTGCAGTAAACTTTCACATTCTTTTTGCTGTTGATTTTATAAAAATGTGCTTATATAAAGTTGAAAACTTTATGCAGGCCCGGAATGTAGTTTTTTTTGCCTGTGTCATCATTTGCATTTTCTTTTGCCTATTTCAGATGAATGGGAGAATTTTTTGGAACGAATTGGCCAGAAGGATAGTGGGGAGGATGAACTTCAAGAAAGTTCTACTGGTGCTTTGGAGCTGCGGTTTTGGGCATCTTACAGAGGACAAACTTTAGCTAGGACAGGTTTAATTTGTCTCTATTCTTATTCTGCTTTTATTGTTGGCTGGATAAAGTTTATCTTTAATAACATTTGTTTACAACAAACCATTGTGGATCTGGCATGTCCTTTTCGTATTGCTTTTGATGGTGTTTGTCTTGGGTTTTATGTAGTTCGTGGCATGATGTATTATAGAAGGGCTCTAATGCTGCAGAGTTACTTGGAAAGGAGATCGCTAGGAGGTAATGCCTTTTTTCATTGTTGAACGATTAATATTTTTAGAAAACCGCAAAAATTCTTAGATATTTATACCTTTTGCTTGCAGAGAATGTCTACCCTGAGACAAGTTTTCCCACAACTCAAGGTTTTCAGCTGTCACGTGAAGCACGTGCTCAAGCAGATATAAAGTTCACTTATGTAGTTTCCTGCCAAATTTATGGGCAACAAAAGCAACGAAAAGCTCCTGAGGCAGCTGATATTGCGCTGCTGCTACAAAGGTATGTTGCTGACACTGATTTCTAATTAATATCCAGTATATGGTACAGATGGGTTCATTGTTTTTCCCCAGATTTTTGTTTTTATCATCTGTCACTTTAACACAATAACATCTCCTTCCTTTATTCTTGATGAAGTCCAAAAATATCACATTAAGGAGCCAATTTCTCTCACTTTATTTTATTTTATTCTTATTTAATTTTTTATTTCCTACACTTTTAAAGACAAATATCTCTTTTGCAAGGTTAGGTTTTTTCTTTCTAGCTTTTACTATTTAAAATCTCATTATAGCTTTGCCGATTTATTGGTTTATTACTGAATAAAATTGAGATCTTTCTCAATACTCCGCCAAATATTTGGTATTTTGTTAGAGAATCACTAAATCTTTGGTTCCAATCCCTGGGTATTCACATAATTAAGGGGTTTTCGGCACACTTTTCTTACTTTCTCTGCATCAAATCTTTTCCTTTCTACTTCTTCGTAACCCAATGACAAGTGATAAGTGATGATGTTGATGGTCTTGGGCGAATTTTTATGCAGGCTGGTTTCTCATAAGTACCTTTCTTTTCAGAAATCCAATAGGGAACTGTATTTCATACTTGGAAATTAATCCTTAGATTGAGATGATTGTAAGTACGAATCTGAGACTTAAAAGTATTATTTTTCTACTGGAAGAGGCGAAGGATGGCAAACATCCATTTATCATAGGGTTACCGATTACTGCCCTTGCATCAACCTCTCTGGGTCTTCTCCCTAATTGTTTTGAGAACTCTGAAAGAGATTAGTCTATCTGGGATTCTGATTATTCTTCCAAAAAGAAATGGAAGAAAAAAAAAAAAAAAGAATGACAGACAAAATATAAAATGGGAATTTGATTCTAAATACTGGAAAGATTTGCTCATGTAGTTCAATTAGCCTATGAAGCATCAGCACTTCTCGGACATTCTGGGAGATGTTTTACCTCTACTATATGCATTTTTCTCTCTGACAATTGTAATATCTAGCCCTTGTTTGTGCCCCATTTTTTGAGAATAGATTTTGTAAAAAGTGATATTATTGGAGAATGTGTAGTTAAAAAGTAAGGAAAATTTTTGGATTTATGGGTAAAATTATTTTATTTGAAAAATGTGTGGTTGAAAATGAGTTTGGGCAAATCCGAGTTTTAAAAAATGGAGCTCAAATAGGGGCATAGTATAATTCAATGGTTATTCTAATATGACGAAGAGCTACTCATCGTAATAAAATTCAAAACTACACCAAGTATTGATTTCATTGAAAAATAAAAAGTACAAAAAATATATA
>CAIGRR010206059.1:0-15536 GCA_903798365.1 Fraxinus sp. 1973-6204 | reverse complement strand
GGTTGTGGAGGTGAAATATCTCATAGCAGCCCAAAGTTCAAGTCACAACTCTAGCAAATTTAACAAAAACTTTTACTTCAATTTGGTAACCATCCAGTTCAAACATTGAACCGGATCTATGTCCACTAAAAATCGCCTGGTTCGGACGGTTGATTAGTGATTTAATCGGTTTATGACCGGTTCACTTGCTTGCTTGAACAATTGATTCAACCGGACTGGATCGAGGTCCGGTTCGACGGTTCCTGATTTGAACCAACATGCCCGGTCCGATTTTAATAACTATGGTTAATTGTATAATTTGTGATTAATAAAATAATTTATGACCTATTAATTGTATAATTTGGGACTGAATATACCATTTGTGATTAGGGTGTCAACGAGTCGAACCGAAATTTGAAACTCGAGCTCAACTCTAATAAAAATGGTTCGAGTTTTTTTTTTTTTTTTTTTTTGTCCGAGCCGAGCCAACTCGTTCTTTTTCCCGTGACAAATCTAAATTTTTTTAATGAATTTAAGATTTTTGCAATTCATACGTATTATAAATTAAATAAAAGTTACAATCATTCTCATTCTCTTTTTTTTCGGGTTTGAGACCGGCTACAATTACTAGTAAAATCCATCTATAACTATTATAGCAAAAGATATTAAATATTAGCATCTGTTTGGTACACATTATTTTTTTTATTCTCATTTTTCTACCCATTTTCAACCACACATTCTTCAATAAAATAATATTTCTATCACATCAATAATTTTTCCTTCTTTTTCAACAACATATTATCCATCAATCTACTATTTTAGAATACATTTTTTCAAAATAATGTGGCTCAAACACCTTTAGAGTAAAATAAACTGAATTTTAGAGTAAAGAAATTGGAGATTGAAGTTGAAACTATAATACTACAAGTTTAAACTGATTGAAGTAAATTAAAATTTTATAGCATATTTATAGAAAAAAAATGTAACCGTTTCAACAAAATTTGAATTTCAAAACACATGCTGCCTTTGACAAGGCAGCACAACTGCCTGCAACCCCTGCGTTGGAGGTAGTTGAAATGTTTTATTTATTTTTTTAAATTTAAGATTACTTTTATTTTGGCTCGATTTGACTCGTCACGGGCCGAAAATGGACCATGACACGGGACGGCCCGTATGGCTCGTCGAGCTATATGGGCTGGCTCGAGCTCAAGTGACACCCCAAAATGGGGCTCGGCCCAAGCCACAAGTCGCCCGACTCGATCTTTTCTGGGGTCGAGCCACAAGCTGTTCGTGCCGACAGTCACACCAACATCCTTAATTGTGAATCATAATTGTGTGATATGTGATTGTGACCCATTTATTTCAATTATGTCACACCATTTATTACATGTCACAACTGTGACAATATGATTTTTGAAATTTTTTCATAAATTAGTTAATTTTGAAATTGTATTCTTACACATTTGTAGTTAAGGATTTTTTTCAGTTCAATGATGTAAATATCATTTTCGAGATATTCATTAATTACTTTCACGAGAGGTGACGGAATGAAATATTAACTGAAGATAAATTATTTTATTGATGTGTCAAAATATCTACGTTGAATTGTCCAGAAGAAAGATGAAAATTGTGATTCACCCAGAAAAATTACACATATACCCTATGATAAAAGTTAAAACTAGATCTCAAATCAGCCTTATTTGTTGACTTCAGATTTAAGGAATGAATAAATTTGGTGGGTGGTGGGGGCCAGGGGTAGGGTAGGGAGGAGAGCACCAAAAGCGTTTGGGAATGAAACGCGTGTTCGGTGAAAGTGTCATTTTACCCTCTTTCTCGTTGGCTTTTAAATGTCAAATCGATCTCTTGTCAAACAAACTGTAATACAAAATTCCAACAAGCATTAAAGTGGGATACGCAACAAAATTCAAATGACATAAATACCCCCAAGTTACTCGTCATATTTCAATGTGTAGAAAATGACATCCCAACCCTTCATTTTTATAGTAATTAGGAAAATAAAAATTGCTTACCACCGCACTCAACAAACTCAAATGACATAAATACCCCCAAGTTACTCATCATCTTTTAATTTGTAGAAATGAGATCCCAACCCTTCATTATTAGAGTACTTTTTCCTGTCAACTTCATTACTTATTCATGGTATCGTATACTAGCAATAAAATATTAACAACAATGCAACGGAAGTTTTAATATTACTTGTTGATCATTAGTGTAACATCTAGAATACTGAGTAACTATTACCGTATAATTTAAGTGATCATTAGCGTAATTATTTAAAATATTAGTATATTAGCCCCTATTTGTTTTTTTTTTTAAAAAATCATTTTAATTATACATTTTAAGTGATTCACAATTTTTATCAATTTTTAATTCTATATTTTATTAACTTTTATCAAAATTTATTAGGCCCCCTATTTAGTGCACATTTTGAGTTCAAAAATGCATTTTTTTTTGTTGGATGTGATGGAGAATATGTGATTGAAAAATAAGGAAAATTTATTGATGTGATGAAAAATTTATTTTATTGAAGAATATGTGGTTGAAAATGATTAGAAGAATGATAATGAAAAAAATAACGTGACTCGAACATGAGCTAAAATTATAATTTTTAACTAAATCAAATAGGGGCTATAATGCTTTTCTCGAACTTTCAAACTGTGATGTGGACATATTAATGTATATTTTCTTTTGCCTCAAACTTTCACATTGCAATGAATGCTGCTGCATCCACTGATGCCAATATAAGAGAACCATAAAAGCAAAATGCAATAATTACGATTTTCAATTACACCATAATCAACTGCTAAAATATACCAAAATAGAAAGCAAAAACTATTCCACTCAACGCAATTATGCAAAGAGCGAACCAATCTAGAGTAAGGGTAGTGCTGCCACCCACCAAAAATTATAACAGATGATCCAGATGCTATAATATAGAAACTTAAGGACCAACTTGCACTATTTTGCATAAATTGGAGGAAACCCATACGTAATTTTCTCAGAGGAATGGCATTTTCGACATTTCAACCAAGTCATAAATGTCCCCTGGAGCAGCCACCAACAGAAGAACTACAATGGCGACATACGAATGAATTTCAAGTCGTAGGTTCATCAATATTTATAACAGCTACAAAATGGCCCAGCATTCAATTTGTTTTCACCTAAAAAAGAATTCATTCGCTGAATTTCTCTCTTTATCTCTGTAATTTCTTTTTAACCGTTTTGGTACAATCTACCATTACATAACATGCAGAGGGACTGTATACTTCTGTGAAGGGTGCAGTTTGTTTTTGAGTTATCTGCGTACAGTGAAGATGGTGATGAGTTGGAGGAGAATTTTCAAGTCCCTGCAAGCGGTGGTGGCTCATGGGCTGCTTTTTTCTTTCACTTTGTTTCTTAGTCTCAAGCTTTGTCGTGCTGTTAATTACTCTTGGTGGTTTGTATTTCTTTTCTTCCTTTTTGGCCTTTTTAATGTGTTTGGTTTGCTAGGAATCAAAATTTCAGAATAATGAAATTAGTTTAATTTAATGAATATGGTTTTATGTGTTACTCAATTTGGGCAAGAAAATTTGGGATTTTCTTCATATATGGTAAAATTTTATGCTTTTCGGGGTTTTTGCAAACCTCTACATTTTCCCAAAGAAGATAATTGATTGTGATGCTTTTTCTACCTGATATATGCAGGTGTTTCGAAAAGATGTTATTTTTGGGCTGGTATTCCCTGAGAGTGGTTTAGGATTATTAGATTATGATAGATACTTCTGAATTTTGTATTTGATTTTAATTTCAATATACTATCATGCTATTGCCATGGTGGTTTGACTCGTGTATATATACACAATAGATGATATTTCTGTATCAATTAATTCGGTGATTCTTGCATTCTCGTGTATGAGGTCTTGATGACAATTAACCTACTCCAGTTGTAAAGTAAAAGGTTATAGGAAGATAGCATGAACGAAAATTGAGTAGATAAGTACTGTTAGCTGTGTTATTTTCACTTCATGTAACTACTATATAGCCTGGACAAGAACTTGTTACATATAGCACAGTACTGCCGTGATGGTTGGCAATTGCATTATTGATTTGTATTTAACAACAGAGGGTGTGTGCTCAGCTCTCACCCTCATCCCACGAAGCTGAGGCAGGAGAAAAGCATAACTCACTGTGTTTTAGGTTACCCTTTTATGTTGTTGCCCGTGATGCTCCCCAAAGCGATCAAAATGATCCATCTGCATCAAATTGAAGTTTTCCATCTCTTTTTCCTCAGTTTTCACATGTTTGCTTGTGTGTAGAATGCTAGGGGTTCATCTTCTTGCTATTTTATTTCAGCCTTTAATTGGATTGTTGTTAGTCCTTTGAATTGCAATGTACGATCACTGTTTCTGGATTTTCACTGAGGAACAGTGGATAGTTCAAGTTTGAAATGGCGGGAAGGATCATAAAGTCTATTCCTTCCTTTAGTACACTTTTTTGGTTTCACTAGGATGACGTAGTGATCGTATTTGTCAATAAAAATTAAATGTTAATTTATTCTTACTCTTCTGCCTGTTACAGATAGAGTATGCATTTTATCATATTAAGAGACAATGGGATCAAAAAAGCATTTGTGAATGCTTAAGTGATCAAAAAGTATTGGATATGTAATTTGAGGATCGAAATCAGGAATTGTATGTCCATCGGATGTGTCTAATTTCAGGCATCAATTCCAATTGGATTTGCCTCTTATTTGGTTGGCATCCTATCAGTGTTGTAGATGGAATTTGGTTGGCTGTTATCCAGTGCAGTGCATTTCTGCAAAATAAACTTTCTAAATATTAATAAATTTGAAGCTGTTGTCTAGTATTGAATCATTTGCTATTTTCCAACATACGTTATAGCTTGGATGGTATATGACCCAGATATAAGTCAAATGCATATATTGTAACAAACCACTTTCTCCTTAAATGTGCTATTCTTTTTATTATTGCAATTGTGTACGATGACACACTTTTTTTTATCACGAGATACTAGTCTTTGTCTAGTTCAGTTAAAAATTTGACCACATTCACCTCATCATCTTACAAGTTTCCACAGTTATCAAGATATAACATCTCAAAACTTGTCTATCAACACATCATTCACTAACTTACATGTGCTCAATCTTCTTTACACAGCCATAAGCATTTGTAACCATCCTTAGATTGATGCTTCATTTGCTTCAATTTCGTAGGTTGATATTTTCTCCTCTCTGGTTATTTCATGCAGTTGTGGCAAGGGGTAGATTCTCCTTGCCTGCTCCATCAATGCCTCATGGTCGCCATGTACAACAATCTATACCTCACTGATTTATAATTTAACTAATTCACGGGACAGTAATTTTATTTTTTATTTTTATGTCTAACACGATAATTTTGCCATAAGGTATAATTGTAAAAGTAATTTGGTACTCTTCCATGAACAGTGGGCGCCATTTCATGCCATCGTGGCTACTCCATTGCTCGTTGCTTTTGAACTACTCCTTTGTGTGCACCTTGAGAGAAGATACGGTAAACATTCTAATGTCTTCTGCGTCATAATCCCATAATAAGTTGTAGAATCAACAGATTTCGATTTCACTAATCTTTCTTACTGCACTTAATGTCTGACTCATCGTTCTTCGGTATATCATTGTTAATGTGTTTAGTTATTTAATGATCAATGGCAGATGTGAATTTGAAGATAGTATTTCTGCCTCTGCTGGCATTAGAAGCAACAATTTTGGTTGATAACATTAGGTAAGATTACCTGTCTTCATAAGAAATTAATAATCCATTCTGATCCGCAACTTCTATTGAGTTTTGAAGCTTTATCTGAACAAGAAACGTCATTCAAGCTATCCAATACTTTGACTATGATGGCAAGTTATTAAATTGTGTTTTTCTACTGATTAAGGATGTGTAGGGCACTTATGCCTGGAGATGAAGAATGCATCAGCGATGAGGCTATATGGGAGACTCTTCCGGTAAGTTTCTTTCTTTTTTTTTTTTTTGCCCTTCGTTTATGTTTCTTGTGTTTCATTCTTTTGAAGAGTAGTAGTCAAACTTTGAAGATGATAACTTCTTGAGTCCTTTAAGCTGATTGCTTGGTAAAAAAACTCACTGATAACGATGTGGTGAACTAGCAACCTTTGTATGCATTTTGGTCAACACAGTTTCTACGCTTCAAGGCTTATAAGAAAGTCCCTTTTACCCCAAACTTTCTAAAAACGTCAGATGACCTGTTTATAAAACTCTAAAGTATTCATATCCTCTTTCTTTGATATAAACAAGAAGCTTGGTCCATGATTTCTGTTAAATTCCTTTTCATATCATGTTATAGTGGTCATAATCTCTCTCTTTCACGCACACACGCGTGTAGAACCGTGTTAGATCAAGAAAATATTTTATGAACCATTGCACAATAGTATTAATATACAGACAGATTTTAAAACAATGCTGTCTTTTCAATTGTTTACAACATTTAATGGACAGTGAAGCTCAAACTCGCAAATTATGTATTATGCTTTTTCTTTCTCTCTTAGTTCTTCTACATGCATGACTTAGATGCTCAACTGCATAGTTTTTCACATTCCCTCTCTCCATCTCCCTCAATCCATGTCTTTCTTTCAGATCTTCGCATGTGTCTCTTGGGTTAGAATAAAACAGCAGAAATTGCAGACCATGTAGTAGAAAAAATATTTCGCATATAATCTTCCTTCAGTTTCTAAGTGATCCATTAGAGATGTGATATTAAGGAAATATGCAACAAATTCTATATGCATAGTTTTGTTTTGTGAGGACATGTAATCACTGTTCATTACACTTGATTACCTGAATTATCGATTTATGTTTCAGCACTTTTGGGTTTCAATCTCTATGGTCTTCTTCATTGCTGCAACGACGTTTACACTTCTGAAGCTATGCGGTAAATTCATCTTATAACCATGTCGAGACTTGTCGGTATATATTTGATTCTGTTAACAATAAGCCACTTAACAAGCATGGAATTAATTTAATCATGGTTTATGAATGTCAAGATGGCAAGAAATGGAAATAATAAATGATATGAACAACCAAAGGAAGGAAAGCACAAAATGATTTTATGTGCTTGGGCGAAGTGGAGTGTGTTCTTTTTATAGAGTTGTGTTGATAATCAAGCATTAAGGGATTTTAACACACAAATTTTTTTGTGAGATAATCAACAGAAGTCAACAAAAGAAACCTAAATTATAGCCTAACTATAGAAAATAATCCTTCTGTCAATCTCCCCATCTTGAAAAAAGATCTCCAGGGTGAATTAGGTGAGCCAAAACTTCAATCCACACAACTGGCATATCAACTTTATTTATAGGAGTTCTCTTAACGACACTAACCTAGTAACCTACACCAGCTATATAAGGCTTCCTTACCTTAGGACTTCACAAAATTCACTATCCTTTGATTTTTCAAATGTTGAAATCAATGTATATCTTTTGACCAGCATAGTTCTAACCATCAAAATATTCTTTGTTACCATTGACGAACAGTAGAAAATGTTTGGCTCTACTTCAAAATGACTATCTCCTTCAGTCATAAAGTTGATAAAGAATTATGAACGTCTCTAATGTATAACATATGAACGTTCTCTGTTCCAGATACAGAATTTGAACTTCACAATGAGGATTTTCAGATATCAGATATGAAGCTCAGATCTCTCTCTCTCTTCGATCGATTTTCTACATATCACTTTGATCTCTTGTTCTTTGCTGCCAAACTTCGCTGTTACCCAAACAAGCAATCTGGTGTAGACCACATGTCATCCATATTAAAAATGTTTTAACACTTTTGCATGCATGGCATGCGCCCAAAAATTAGCTTTCAAACAAATAAGCATCACCATGTGTTGCAAAATGAAAAAGAAGCTCGTCCACCACATATATACTGCAACCTTAATGTTGGAAGGATTATTTGCCCCTCCATGTCAGTAACGTTTCTAAGATGTCGGAGCCCCATGGTCAAACGTGTAAAAACTTCTCCAAACAATTTTATCCTTTCTTCTATAATCAATAGTTCAAGTATATTCTGAAGTCAGATATTAACTTATTAGAAATTCATGTTGGATTTACAATTTCTTAGAAGAATACAGCCTGATTCCTGATTTATGATGTTAATGTAGCAGCTTAGAACATTTTACATTCATTTTTTTCTTGGGGTTGGGAGGGTGTAGAAAAATATATGCATATTAAAGTTTTTAGCTGCTTTAGATTTGTGGATTGATTTTTTCCAAGTCAAAATGGAAGAGTTTATGCTCATTTTCTGTCTTAACAGTGTGTTCTTTCTATCTCCCCACCCCCACCAATATGCAATTATATGTAGGTGATGTTGCTGCTCTTGGTTGGTGGGATCTATTTATCAACTACGGGTACATCAGATTTTTTTTTTTAATTATTATTTGTATTTATCTACGTATAGGTCAAGGTTCTGTGTATTGCATGCTGAAACAGTAGCATTCACTTTTCAGTGTTGCCGAGTGCTTTGCTTTTCTTATTTGCACAAAGTGGTATAATCCTGCAATTCATAGGGGTTCTAATCTTACAAGAGCCGGTTCATCGGCAACGAGTATTAGATATCTTAGCTCTAGTAGCAGTATGATGGCATTTCCAGATGAAGATCAACAGAATAGAGTATGCAGTTTGCAAGACATTGGTGGGCATGTAATGAAAATACCTTTTGTTGTTTTTCAGTTGATGCTTTTCATGCACTTAGAGGTATGTTCAGTTATGACAATCTCTGATTTGGATGCTAACATGTATTTTTAAGAATTAAATTCGTCATCATATTTTAAATTCCAGGGAACGCCGCCTGGTGCTAAACATATTCCAATTCCAGTTTTGTTTTCTCCTCTTCTCCTGCTGCAAGGGGCTGGATTTTTGTTTGCTATTTTTAGGTTATTGGAGAAAATCATTACTTTACTACACCATGAAGGTGATACAGGGAGCCATTATATGATATCACAAAGTGCCCGTGATTATTTTGATTTTTTGCATCATGGATCTAGGTAATGATTGTCAATTTTTTCAAGAAGGATGCTGTAATCCCTCCAACAATGCCCAGGATTTGTTTTTGATGCATGTGCTTTACATCACATATCAGGTTCCTTGGTTGGTGGTCAATTGATGAAGGAAGTCGAGAGGAACAAGCTCAGTTATATTGTGCCGGGGAATTGGGGTTAGTTCTCTTAATTGATGTTTAAAGACATTCTCTTCTGTAATATCAGTGTGTAAGACCACTTCATTATTATGTACTGTTCATCAATATTCAACAGTTTTAGTTGTTGGTAATGCATGTAATGTGCTAATTCTATTGGCAAAATAAATGGCATGCTAAATAAACTGTAAGGCAAACAAATCATAATTTCTCCAGAAAGTAAAGGAGATGTAGGAAATTACATTTGTCAGATGGCCTTATAAATTTTCAGAATTGCACTTAACATTGTATTCTCATTTCGGAGTCAAAACATATTCATGATGGACAAATGCCTGGTACTCCATCGATGCTGGACTCTGGAAAAGAATATAAACTGATTGCTGTATTTTTCTCCTTTTAATGGCTATAAAAGGTTAATGAAAACTCTCTATTTGCAGAAGGAAATCAGGATTTCGGACTTTAGAGTCGATAAATCATTCCACAAAACCCAAAATGTTTTTTCTTAAATTTCAACTTTAATCCCCAATTTCATGATGACAGTAACAAGTATTATCATTCTCAAGTGCTAGATGAAGATAGAATTCATCTTGAACTTGATATATAACTCAAACATCATTTCCGCCTATCTGTCATCATTCTCATAACCTCTTTCGTTATTAAGGGCCTGTTCGGTACGGCTTAAAATCCAATTAAAATTGAAAATATAGCCGTTATAGGTCCCACTCGTCTAATAAAAGTCAACAATAATGGCTAACTTTTGAATTTTAATCCGATTTTGATCTCTACCGAACACGCCCTAAATAAAGGATAGGCCAACCAGATTTCAAATATGAATAGATCTTTGCCATGCATTAAGCAAGGAAGTTGCTAGATGCTGATGTAGATTTAATCTGCTGAAGAAATGAGATAGTTAAAGATGGAATTGCTTCAGAGTGACACAGAGAGGGCATTTGGTGTCTCTTCTTTTTCCTTCTTCCTTATTCCCTTGTGGATTATAGTTCAGCCTGGAAGCTTGAAGACTCTGACGAAAATTTCGAGTATCTGTTGCTCTAGACAAAAGTCATAATTTTATCTAAAGTGAAGACCTTGGGCCATTTATCATGTCAATGTGCCCAGATCTATCCAGATTAGGAGATCAGAACTACATCACCGTACTCTGCTTTTGGGTCTCATATATATCTGCTGTTCGGTTAAATAATGTTGCGAACATGTTGTACTGAAAAATAAAATGATTCGAATATCTTATAGGTACATACCTTGTATTTTTGGCTCAGTGTTAATAGCTGCTCTCACAGTTCTTGTGCTATATAGTTATTGGACACCGTGTGATAGTGAATTGAGCAAGCACAACTGTTTATTTAATTGGCTGATATGCATTCATTTGTTTGTTAACAGGTACAATACATTTTCACCTGATACTGTAAAGAAAATGCCCAAAGCTGATCTTGCTAATGAGGTGATTATCTTGCAGTTTCAGTTTTGTGTAGTGAATGCCCAGCCTTTCTTCTAGTTCTCTCCAGTAATCTTCATATGGGCCAAATGCCAATAATCTAAATTTCTAGGCTTGATTAATCCATGACTGAGTGTTTCCACTGTATTACTCAACTTTCTCAGATATGGAGACTTCAAGAAGCACTTGCTGAGCAAACAGAGATCTCAAAGATTAGCCAGGATGAATTTGAAAGACTTCAAAATGTAATACTCAATGTTTCTATTAGATTGCATTTTGAGAATCCATGATTAACTCATTTTATGTTAGATTAAAATGGATGTACCTGTTATTACCTAGGATATGTGGAGCGGAATTAGGAGTGGGGACTGGATTGCTGTCCAGAGAATGGAGAGAGCATTAATAATTTGTACACAAATGAACATGCACACGTGTACACAAAAGATTAAGTTTGTCTGTGTACTAGCCAAAAATAAGAACGAAGAAAGAGAGTGTAACATTTAATATGGACAATGCCCCTTTATAAATATGAAGCCATACAACAGAAAATTATTCATTTGGTTCCTCTATTTTGAGAAGTCATAAGTTCCCTTCAAGTTTCCATCATTGGCTTGTATATTCTTGGGTCCATAATCTTCATAAATGAGTTAATACAATAACTATAATTGCATAATCGTTGCTATATACATGTTCATCAAAAAAATGTAAATCAAAGCACTATCCTTTTAGCATCTCTTAGCTGAATTGATGTTTATCGATATGGATTAATGAAATGAGGAAGTAAATAAAAAAGTCTCCTTTTTCATACATGTAGAGCTGCACCTCTCTGGAAGAGCCCCTCTCTGACCACCCAGAATTGTGTAAAAACTTGACCAAGTATTCATTAAAAATTGCTTAAATATGCTAGAGTCCTTATTTGTTTTACAATCAAATTTTGTAATCTTCTATGTTTACTTGTTATTAGTTTGTAGTGTGTACGATTTTCACCGTAAAAAACATTAATAGTGTTTGTACTAATATATATATATATATAGCCATCAGCTTTGGCTCCAACATTATTTCTCATTTCATTTCTTGCTTTATTAGGAAAAAATTCTATGTAGGATTTGCTTTGGAGAACAGATAAATGTAGTTCTACTCCCTTGTAGGCATCACGTACTTTGCAGGTACTGCTTATATCCTGGTACTCTTTTCTTTTCAATTATCTCCTATTGTTTCTTTCCTTGGCTGCTGATGAGTAAATAATATTGTGCTTAAAAGAATATTTTGGTTCTGTGGTATAAAAGTGATAATTTAAATTTACAAGAGGGTAGATTTAATTTTTGTGAATTTCTTCTCTCTTTTCCTTTTTTGGTTATGGGGGAGGAGGAAGTTGATATTGTCTTCTAAAGGATTAAGTATTATGATATCAAGCATCGATAAAAAGTTAGTTGTTCTATTTACAAGGTTGGAAATGGTATATTGAATGAGAATATGTAATTTTTTGGAACATAATTCATTATGAAGGACAATTATGTCCTTTGATGACTTTTCTTGGAAGTTCAGGAGAAGGCTTTGTGTAGAAAGTGCGACCTTCTAGACCTCGTACCATAGAACATGATTTCCAAGGGCTTATTGTACTTTTTGGCCTGAGATCACTTGGATATAACCCTCATGCCTTTTACTAATTTTCTACCCCAAATTTGGATGGAATCATATCTTGATCTTGGATTTCTTCTTTGACTTGTTTGAATTTATTTACGCACATTATACCATCTGTTTGCAATTGTATTCGTTCAGTTTATCTACTGATTTTTACATTTCTTTAAAATTTCTGATCATCTTATTGTGATGGTGTCAATCAGCACCTGTTGTGAGAAGTGCAAGAAGTGCCCCATCTGCCGTGTCTGCATTGAAGATCGTTTGCCTGTACATGATGTGTAGTATACTTGTAATCCAGTAAGGTTACATTTCACCGGAGACACCTTTTGCTACTCTCAAGCCAAAAAAAAAACCCACTGGTTAGATGGTAAAATGCAGTTTTATCAAGTCATCTTACCATTACAGTGTACTTGAAAAAATTTATGTATACTGTAGAGTAATATCTGATGCTTACTGTACCAGCTTGTGAAAAAAGTTAGTACATAATTTGGGCATTTGGAAGTTGGTCTTTGTTTTTACTTTATTATTTCCCGTGTGTTTTTCTTAAGACTTCTCCCTACATTCAGAAGGTAGAGAAGTATCTGCTCGGTGCTTGTGTAGAACTGGTCCAAGCAACGACAGGAGGTGGAAGAGTCCTGCTGTGAGGAGAGGTGCTGGGAAATGTGATTACAGGCACGATATCTAATATTTTAAGATTCGGATTTTATTATAGACAGGGCGTCAAGTGTAAATTTTGCTAAAGATAGCACAAACATTTTAACCCCAAAAAATTACAATCAGCAACTGGAAGATATTACAGTACTCGTAAAATATGTAGAAGGCTCAACTTATACTCTTGCCAATTGAAGTCATATGGCTACATGTTGGAGCACTGAACTAATGGATACCACTTTTACCTAAGACATACAAAGATGCGGTGGGATTTTCGATAGTGTACAAAACTGCTCAAACCCGAGCTTTCTCCAGATTCTAAAAAGTTAATGTATTGAACTGACCAGGCGCAAAGATCAATATCAGAGTGCCTCCTATAGATTAAAGGTTCTCGATAATACTCTTGGATAATCATGCTCATTCAGCTCAACCACCATCTTCTTCACCCGTCTAACGAGTATATCGGTTTCACTCTCCAAGCTACCAGAAGCAAGCTTCTTCTCCAGAGACTTTCCAATTAACGTCAAGTAATCCACCAGTGGCTGCAGCTACATACGAGAAACAAAAAGGGAAAAAAATTATTATACTAAGCAAAAACTTTTCCGTGTTTCATCAGAAAATCCTAGATTTTATTAACAAACAATATGAAGATTTATTATTTTTGTTATTGAGCATTAGATTCTTTTCCTCAAATAAAGAAGATCATATGGTACTTGATCCAAATCATGTTATCAGAACACTAAGAGTACAAACAAACAAAGTTCCTTTCCTGACGGCTGAAACCCAGCTGAAGAGAGAAGTTTTTATCCCTAAATTTCTTCAAATTTATGATTTATCCTGCTTGAGTCTCATTTACACAAGGCATTGGAGAAATGCTCCAATGCTATAAGCTTTGATGGTCTACTTTGAATTTTGTGTGGAAATTAATAGAATTTTCCATTCAGGTAACGTCCTGCATCTTCCAGAGAGCCTGGAGAAAAGATATTCGTGGGGGTCGAGTCCATAGTTATTAGTTTCAACATGCCCAGAATTAGTTTACAGAGTTAGATTAACTTCTTAATCACAGATTTTGGTCCTACCAGGTTTAAGGCTCTTCCGACTGGATAAACTCTTGTAAGGGTTTCAATATAATTTGTAAGAAATTTGTTCAGATTTTTACAGCAACTGTACCTTGTTTGAGTTTTATGATACAAAAAATCGACTTTATGCCCAGAAGGATTCTGAGGGCAATTTTTTGAAGTTCTCATTATTAAGCAATTCTAGCCTCCTAAATGAATACTTGTAGCATAATTGATGCAACGGAAATCAGGCGATTAAAAGACCTTCCAAAGAACCTAAGCAAAACACAGAGCAGGTTATACTACATCACGTATATCACTTGTCCTCCGCTATTTCTTCATATGAAAACTACCACCAGAGTCCAGAGAGGCCAGAGGGGGAAGCAGGGCCCTTTTTGTTGTGTCAAAGATTTGCCCAAACTGCACAGATTCCATCAAGATCATATTGAACAACTAGAAAAAATAAGCTACAAAAGCCTTAGGTTACCTCCCAAAAACAATTTTTTTTACTGCATTTTGTGAAAAGATTCATCACTTAAAAAGGTTTGCTGGATATATGAATCCACAGTGAGAACTTTCACGAACACAGGAATAACCACAATTCCAAAGGAACTTTGTTCAGACATATTGTCATCAAATACAAGATAAGTCTTGTTAATGAAAACATTGTATCATGTGTATTCAAAGCATGGGAGCTTTCATGCAACTCATCATGGTTATCATGCCAAAAGGGTTATTAACAGTAGTGTTCTCTCCCTCGTTGGTTGTCGTTTGGTGTGCCCTTTTAGGGTTTGTATTTAGCCATCGTAGAAAGAATGGGTATGCCTCACAAATGCACTTACTATAAGTTTAACGTGGTAAGTCAAGACCTTCGCTCATGTGACAAGTACCTTCATATTTGAGACGTATAAGAATGCCAATTGTGGTTTTCTAGTCCTCAATTACTTAGAAGAAATGTGTTATGTCATGTCACTGTTAATTTCGAAAAAGAAATTAAGCCCTTGTTTGGTATCCATTATTTTCAAAATATATTTTCATCTATCTTATTTTCAACAATGCATTCTTCAATAAAATAATATTATAAGCAAACCCAAAACTTTTTCTTATTTTCAACCACACGGTCTCCAACAAAATCTATTCCAAAATGCATTTTGGACAAAAAAAAATGGAGCTAAAAAAGGAGGTAATTTTTTTATGTGTCTCAATGGGTAGTGGATCACAGGGCATATAAAAACATAAATACAATACCCCCACACACCAAAAAAAAAGCACGAAGAATAAAAGAAATGCATCCAGTCCATGAACCTAGTAAATGTATGAAAAGAGTGATGGCATACCTTCGATCCCCTGCAACACTTGGACCTGCCAAGACCCCATGTAATGAAGCAACAATTCTCTCAGTTCTAGTAATTGCATCATGAATGTCAGATTGAATGCTGCGAGGATGAGGAAGAAGCATGCCCGTTCAAAAGTTCATCTAGAGCAAGCTTTTCGAGGACAGGCGTTGCAAGAATTTTGTTCCATAGGCATATGTTCTTCAGCAAACGAACA
>CAIGRR010205977.1:0-13195 GCA_903798365.1 Fraxinus sp. 1973-6204 | reverse complement strand
CTCTTTCGGTCTATTGGAGTGAAAGTGAGGGAGTGGTAACTACTTCAAGTAAACAGTAACAGGGTCAATTAAGGCAACCCGGTCTTGAACTAGTCACTAGATTGTACAAGATATTACATGTTTATCCGTGTTTGTTCAATCTAGCATAACAAACATACCTGCAAAGCATTCAACGTAGCAAATATCGTGCTTCATTCCAGACACCTCAAACATGTCTTAATCCAAGTCATTTACAGTTCCTAAACAGACGAGCAGCATACTCTTGTTCCCATCCAGGAAATTAAAATTTTATTAAACTACAGAAATTTGTTTTTCAAATGTCTGGAAGAGTAGAAATTGGAATTTTTTGTAATGACAAATCTGATTACTGCCATACTAGTCAAGTTCTTATATGTAAATTCCAGTTAGGAGATAGATAGCCAGTACATTCACATCCACATCAAAAGTCCAGTGACAAACCCGAGCTAAATTCTTAATAACAGAAACCATAATGTGACCATCTATGTGCAAAATTGGCTTAATGCTATATAACAATGAAGTAACGATCCGTTTGATTGTAAGAGTGAAAAATAGGTAGAAAGAAAATGAATTTCAAGGAAAGTAATTGCCTAGAAATTGTTAATTTAATGTGTTTGATTGATATAATTTTTCACCTGGAAATTTTTTAAACTTTGTGTTCATTTGACTTTGTTTTACATGAAAATTAAAATTATCCATTAAAGTGATAATTTTTTTTTCACAATTTGTTATAAAATTTGTTTCCATTTCCCAAAAGAATAAAAAAAGTACGAAATTTTCATTTTTTTCATCAGAGTTTAGTATTCGTTTAACTTTATTTCACATAAAAGTTTTCCATTAAAGTGATTTTTTTTTTTTACAATTTATTATGTGTTTAGTATTCGTTTAACTTTATTTCACATAAAAGTTTTCCATTAAAGTGATTTTTTTTTTTTACAATTGATTATGAAATTTGTTTCCATTGTAACAAAAAAAAAAAGGTGGAATTCCATTTTCAAAAAACAATTCAATCATTTCATGGAATGTGCGCACGCATGTGGCATTTGTGGAAAAAGAATTCCTTGGAAATTTTAGCATATCAAACATGACAAAAGATTATGGAATTTGAATTCCATTTTCCATGGAAATTTTAGCATATCAAACGGGGCCTAAATGAAAGCTGTGGTAGACACCATGAAACAAAACAACAGCATGAAAATGTTCTCCTTGCTATTAACGTTGTTGGAAGTTAATTATCAAAATATAAGGTAAATATAATCCAATTACAAATGGGACATGGTTTGGCTTAACCTATTGTGTTATGATCCTCCTGTCTTGCCTTGACGTTCACTCAAGTTCAGCAGATATGTTTCTTCTTCAGCTGTAAATTATACATTTGTCTTGTAAATGGTTTTAAGAAATGTAAAGGCCTGAAGCAATTGCCACTACTTTACCAAAATGATGCACACTTTTTTGATGATCCCTCCACAATATGCAAATTTAAGATACCCATTTAACTACTGCAGCAGCCAGGTTGGTACATGAGCAGGCCTTCATATATCAACCGCAGAAATTTCCTAGAAAAGGGAAGTTCAACACACATTTTTATAAGGAAAAATAGAAAAAATTATTTCAGTGAAATGTGCAAGTACTAGTCTTACATTCATACATAAACAAATCAAGCTATGTTCCACAAGGAGTTGACGTCTATTCTAGTTATGTTGGCACCGAGGTTCTGTTTAGCAGAAAGGTTGAAATTGCCGATGGTGTTTTGGTTTCTGGGAGTTGAGAAAGTTGTTAAAAGGTTGGTGAGTGGAAGAAATCATTATTTTCAAGTGAGAAAATATTATTCCAATCCAATTGGTTTTGTCAAGTATTCCCATCTATTACAAGTTACTAGGATACTGGCCGAGTGAGTTCGTTGTGGTACTGGAGAAAATTATGAGAGACTTTTTGTGGAAACACAGGCAAGAGGGGTCTTTACAAAATCAATTGTTACCTCAGGATTTGGTTACAAGAAATGAAAGTAGAGGTGGTCTAGGAGAGGGCAAACTTGGAAGAATTGTTAAGGGCAAGATGGCATGATTATATGGAAAGAGATGGTTCAGGATCATTTGGTTAATTTGGATGGAGAGAAACCACATTGTTTTTTAAGGAAGATGGGAAGAAATTTCTAAGTTACCAGATAGGACCAAGTTTCCAGGGTCTTGTCGTTTCTACAAACAATTCAAAGATGTTTATTCCTCCAATTATTCTTAGTAGGAAATAAATTTTGCATTCTTCAGTTTCTCAAATTATTTATCCGTTCTAATGTTGCCACGCCTATGATTTTCTTATGCACATTTTTCCTTCTAATGAACCAACAAAGGACTACCACGACAAATTTCAACATTAAACATAACCATAACTGCCAGTAGAAGGAAAATGATGGATAGGCATAAATACTTCTTCGGATTCAAGCCCATCTAATATCGGTTTCAAGTTCCAGAATGTCATTAATCTTTCTTGTTAACCAGAGGAGATATTGTAGAAACTTTACTGCCAACAAGATAGGAGAGAATGATCAACTAGAGCAAATCATAAAGCAAAGCAAAGTTATTCTTACATTTTGTAAAAGCTCATCTTGATGAAAGCCGTTGGTATAGATCATCAGCCAGGGCTTGCCTCAAACTCTCCCCATAATAATGAAAGGATTTCTCATTCTCCAGCACCTTAGGAGGCTGCCCATTCTCTTCAGGCTCCTTCCAAAGCTCCGGTTCGGGTTCCCTTGCTATCTGGCACAGATTATGCAACACACAACACGCAACAATAGTTTGTGGCGCATGGTTCAGTCCCACATTCAAGTCCTGCAGGATCTTCCACCTCCCTTTAAGCAAACCAATGGCCTCCTCCACCGTATTCCTCCCTTTCATCAATGCCTCATCAAATGCATTTTGTGCTGGATTCCCTGTCCTGTTATAACTGAATGGCGTAAGTAAAAATGACAGCAGAGGAAAACACCAGTCTCCCACTATGTACGGCCTCACATGCTGCCCTCTAACATTGATCGCCTTGTCCCACACAATGTCACCAGAAATCAACCTGTTATACAACAAACTATCCCTAAAATGCGTGGCATCATCATAACCACCCGAAGCCTTCACACACACGTCCCAGAAAACCTTCTTGCTGTCAGCAACAACCTGCAGCAAAATCGAGGGAAACCCATATTTACAATAATACATAGAACCATTAATCACATCAGGACTAAGCTTATGCAGCTTCACTGGAGTCGAATCAATAGCCCCACAAATATTAGGCAACGCGGTTAATTCCTGAAACCCTTGAGTATTCTCCACAAGACGACGTCGTGAAACTGGGATTTTGATAAATTCAGGGTAAAGCTTAGTAGCCAATAGGCGAGTAACCATGTTTGTAATCTTCGAAATCAAATACGGTTCAAGGGCATAACGGGACGCAAGGGTTTTGAGGGAAAGGCCATGAGAGAGCCTAGACAGGACCATAGCAACTGCATAATCAGACGGCAAAGAGAGCTGGGATTGAGTAATGTACGGCTTAAGCTTATCAACAACAGTAGTAAATACTGGGTAGGACAGGCCGTAGAGGGATCGCCACTGGGCGTCGCGGAGGGGGGCTTCCATGGCCCATATGCGCTCGGTTGAGAGGGCGCGGAAAGCGGCGACGGAAAATTCTGACGGGGGTTTGGAGGAAGAGGAGGAGGGGGAAGAGGCCTTGGAGGGTTTTTTAGGTGAGTTAGAAGCGAGATAAGAAAGGACGGAGGCGAGAGTGAAGAAGAGGAGGGGCGCGGCGGAGGTGGAGGTTAGAAGGGAGGCAGGAGAGGATACGTCGGAGGAATAGGCGGTGGAGGAGGTGTCGGAAAGTAGTGAGTTTGTCGGATCAAGATGGTTGTGGAGGTGGAGCAAATTTGATAGCATTATTAGAAACGATTGATCCATTTTTCTTCTAATTTGGGGATTTCTCTACTCTCTAGAAATCAAAAACCCTAGAGAGTGAGAGACTGAGAATTTGTTGCCGATATCGGCACGGGATGGGGGTGAATCGACAGCTTAAACGACAGCGTTTTGAACATGGTTGACAATAGCAACTGTGTGTGACTGTATACGTTGAGTCCTTTAATGCATCACAGACTAGCCTTTGTTTTGAGGCCACGTCATTGATTGTAATTTTTAGTGAAACGTTTGGCACCTCAATGTTTTAGACTTTTAAGCCTGTTTTGGATAAAAATTAATTTTTTAGTAAATTTTCATAAAAGTTAGTAAAATATATGATTGAAAACGAGTTTATAAAAAACGAATTTTAAGAAATGAGGATCAAACATTGACTATGGCTTTGTGAGAAGGTTTGGTCTTCTAATGAGAATGGCATCAAGCCGGAATGTGATTCGTTGCGGACGATTCAGTAACTGTTTAATTTGGCTAAAAATAAAATTCTTTGTAACCTTTAATAAAAAAAGATAAAATATGTAATTAAAAAATTGATAAAAATTATGCATTCTATAAAATATGTGATTTAAAAAAGTGGCCCATGTGCTTGCCTTTTTGCTATTGTTAAAAAACTAAGGGGACTCCAGGCAATATACTCTCATCATCACTGGCTAGTGATCTTAAGCTTCTGTTTGAAGCGCATTATTTAGCCAGCAAAATATAAAATATGACCGTTTGCCATCAAATTCAGCCCCTTTTTTTCACTTCTCTCAAAGGCGGGGCCCAACTACCTATGCAGCGGTCATTTTTTTCATTCTCGTGAGGTAGAATATGTGCTCCAAACAGGGGCTGAGTTTCAGTTCCTTTTGTTACCTGAAAATCTTCAGAGTAGAACCCTAATCCACCTTCTAAACAATGATATTTTTACACATAACTATAGACAAGAACTAAAACAAGTAAACTTCTATAACATTATGAGAGCTCCAAAAGAATGAAAAATTGAACGATAATTATTGTAACAAGCTCTTAAATATCTTAAAATATGAAACTAAGTTCAAAGAAAAAAAAAATCAAAATGTCTCGTTACATTGAATCCGGCTACAAAATTCGTAATACGACATATTTTAGCATTTATGTTAGTTTGATAATTTCTCTCGTATACTTGACGAGCACAATCCAGTAATTCAGCTAAGTTGCTGCTAGTGGTACCCGTAACCATTTGAAGGTGCCTCGTTGGCGGCTGCACCTGCAAAATATCCATTCCCGTTGTAACCTTGCCTTCCATAGTAAGACCCGTTCCATTGATTGTTGGCATCGGTTCTCATCTGCAAAACAAGAAAGAAACGTGAAGAGAGTCGAAAAGAAAACAGAATGGTTTCAACATGTTTGGCTAAGCTTAATTTTTTTTACTTGCTAATTCGATTATAAGTAAACTTTTCTAACCTTCATCAAACACACTTTAAATAACTTATTTTCAACTTTGACTCAATAAAATTATTTATTCTAAAACTAAACAAGTTTTTAAAGCTTAGCCAAACTGCACAAAGCTCATTTTTGGTTTACAAGTAGACAGTCCAGAAAACATGATACAATATTCTAAAACTAAGGATAAATTTGAGTCATAAATGTTTTGAACAACAATATATAAAACCAACACTGTTAAATTGACATGGAAAAACTCTATTGGGTAGTCAAAGGAGAAAATAATGTCCCCAATGACAATAACAAAATAAAATTGAAGGTTGCAACTTACCTGCCTGTTTCCCAGATTTCGACCCCAAGAAAGACGAACTGTTTGCTTACCGATAACTGTACCACTTAACTTCTGTATTGCATCCTCTGCATTGCTTCTATTAATTAAAACAGAAATTCAAAATTATTATGCAATGCATCGTAGCTCTATGTTTCAAACAATATAATAGGAATCTCCCCAATATACAATAATTCTACGACTTGAGGTTTATTCATAGTCATGCTTCACAGTTTTGTTTCTACAAATGTAAACATTCGCAATCATTCATAACTTGGTGGCATATCCTAGTTTACTCCCAAAAACCCGGCCAAAAAAAAAACCATTTTGGTCCTTCCCGCCTTTCTCCGACATTCCCCATTCCACAACCCACCACCTTCAACTTCACCTCCTCCCTGACCTTGCCGACAGCCACATCCAGCCCTCTCGCTTCTACTATCAACCACAACTCCCTCTGACCTTCAACACCGCCACCTGCCCCCAACCATCGATGCCAGCCCACTTCCAAACTGTCCAGCACCCTTTCCTGGGTCCCCCACAATAACCCATGATCTCCACCATAGCACACACATCATTCACGAGCACAAGCAAAATTACAAAAACACTAGCCACAACTAGAGCTTTGCAATAGAACAAAATATAAAATATAATCCTAATGTAAAAGTTGTATCAAATTTTAATAGTCATAGAGAGACGAGATAAGATCCAGAAGGTATTTAAATAGTCAGAGAGACGAGATGAGGCCCGGAAGGTATTGATTGCTTAGAGAAACAAAAGTATTTTTTTTTTTTGTAGATTTTACAATTGTGCCTAATATGCATTGATCTGGCATGGTGAAGCTTAAACTGGATCTTAATAATGTAATTTGTGACTAACAAAAAGTGTAGCTAACTGGAAGCATGAAGACAAATACACAACACACAGAAAAACGAAGAAAACATAAGAATTTGAGAAATACTGATACACTGAGATGAAAATGTAGACAAAATTATATGAGATAACAGGACCAAGAGAATTAATCAACTTGAAAAAAATAAAACTCAGAAACAAACTTAATTACACTGTTAAGTTCTGGTCTCGCATGAAAAATGTATGTAGAAGTCGCTTTATTATAATGTGACATGAACTATCTATTCACAGTGTACTAGAAGAGAAAAACATAGAAGTTCTGCAAAAGAATCTGTGATTTTAGAAACAGAGAGAAGGAGAAAAAGAGTCATTGGTATTCTACTTTTATTTTGAAGGCTTGAAGGTTTCAAAGCAGAACCTGGAATGTTAGGGGAAAAAAGGTAAAATGCTCCAATCGAAGGAAGAAAAAACTAGATCTAAATGCACATTTTGGAGCTGAAAGAACATGATCACAATTAGGCTTTAAAAGTGAAAAGTTTTCAATGTATATAGCTCAAGCTCCTTAATATTGCTACCTCCATAGCAAGTTTACGTCTTTGTTTGGCACAAAGTTTTCAGTGAAAGTTGAAACATAACTATTCAACGCATGTTTTTGTCCTAAAATAGGATAGCCAATAATCCATAATCCCATTTGTACTTTCAGATAGTAACTACTTTGGAAAGAAGCCATTTCATTTGATCTGGCTCATTTTATCACCAAAAAGCTCCAGACACCAGTTTTATTTCCCCAACCATGTTATTGGTACAGGACTATATCTGCATCATGATAAACTGAATCACAGAATTACCTGTTAACAAATTGCACAAAACCACATCCCTTTCCAGCAGGTATCTTCACAGATACGACCTCACCAAATGGAGTAAAAGTCTCTCTGAGCTCTTCATCAGTGACATCAGAGTCCAGTCCTCCCACAAATATCTAGTCAGGAGTTAGTGAAATACTGATATATACAAATTTCTGAAAACAAACTTCACAAGAGGAGCAGGACTCACTGTTGTGTTAGATGAATCATTTTCAAATTTAGAACCTTGAGGCATGGCACCGTTTGATGAATATCCACCTGATAATACAACGGCTAAAGAAAAAAAGTAAGTCAAAATTTTGGAATTTATGCTAAAATAGATTCCATTACATACTCTAATTGACAGAGCATGAATGATCTGTTTAAGAATTGCCCTTTTGAAAATAATAAGTATAAAATGAGAGGAACACGGAAAAGACTAAGTTAGAAACTTTTGATACTTTAGGTATCCTAACAGATCTTAGGAATAATGAGTCGAGATCAGAATAAGCTAATGGGAAACTTGTGGTGCTTTTGTTACTCCTTTTCATGAAAGAATCAATGGGGGAAGAAAAACGAAGTCTGCCTCAAATGCTTATATTACTGCGAATCACAAAATAAATACTCCCTCAATGGCCAAATCTCATGGTTGTCTTGACCATTTATTTGAAGTAAAACTAATCTTAGTATACTTGATTTTAAAAGTAACACTTGAAAGTTAGCATGTGGTACAATACTATTTTAATTTTTTTTCAAATAACTTACAGCTCAAATCATGCTGAGATGGACCCAGAAAAATTTCCCCTATAACAAACAACAAGGAAAGGGGGCATATACGAATAACATAGAAGTAGAGATCAAGAAAATTAATTTTGTTTCATTGATTCTTTCAAATCAAGAAGGATTTATTTATGTTCATAGGATTCTCGAGGAACTCTTGAGAGTATCCTTGTCCAATATCAAAGAGAGTAATTTTGTGCTATACAGTTTGCTGCCCTTTGTAACCATATCACTAAATTTAGGTGAAATTATATCAGAGTGAAACACT
Organism: Fraxinus sp. 1973-6204; assembly: GCA_903798365.1. Classification (NCBI taxonomy): domain Eukaryota; kingdom Viridiplantae; phylum Streptophyta; class Magnoliopsida; order Lamiales; family Oleaceae; genus Fraxinus; species Fraxinus sp. 1973-6204. Next base: position 4,765 of record CAIGRR010205977.1, on the reverse strand, counting down.
GAAACTTTTTGGCTATAACAGGATGCAGAAAGGAGGCATAATATTGCACCTTGTGAAGAATACTGTTGCTGTGTAGCTTGTTTCTTGGGGGTTGCAACACTGATTCTCATAGGTCTATTAGAACAATAAACACCATTCATTTCCGTCATGGCTCGTGATCTCTCATTTTCATCACCAAACCTGACAAAGCCATAACATTTTGAACGACCGGTGTTTGAGTCAACAACTACTTTTGCGCCTTTGACAGATGGATATTTACTAGCAAATGTTTCAAGCAGTAGTGCATCAGTAACCTCACTATCCAAATCCCCAACAAATATTGACAGATCAGAACCACCATCTGTCCTCCTATCACCAGAGCTAAAGGCTGCCCAGTTTAGGCGAAAGGTTTGATCTGTATTTGGCATCATGCTGTCACTGTAGCCCTGCAGAACTTTCTCTGCTGCAGCATGAGAACTGAACTCTACGAATCCATATCTGTCTGATTGACCTGTATGCTTATTGCGAATGACCTTAACTGAAACAACCTGAGTGTTCAAGATATTAAACGCAAATAAAAATTTCTCTTGGACAAATAGTTATTTTTTCAACAAGTCAAAAAGTATCAAAAGTAAAATTAAACTCATCCATTTCATGCATCAAATGAAGATGGAAAAAACTGCTGCTAGTATCTCACTCTTTGATGTACTAAGAGTGCTATCTTTTTCCTTTAAACTCCAAAAACAGTTGGTTATAGCAAACTTCCACTCTTCATTTGCTGCCATTCAGACAATTCAACCAATAGGATAAAGGAAATCGATGAAAAGAATTGACATGTATATTTGGGACATGAATTGCTTGATGAGCATTGTTACTAACTGTAATAGAATTATTGACTAGGAACAAGGAATAAGCAGAATGAAAGCCCATATATTATACTCTTAGAGCTCTGCCAACACAGTGTAAAGTACTGATCAAAGAGACTACCATTGGTCATTATTTGCATCTGCTGCTTCTTTGAGCAAAAATACTTATATTATCAAATAATTCGATACTACAAAGAAAGTTAAGACTGCTTTTTACACAATTTGGGAATCACAGTACACAGTCAACTCCATTGGATATATATCATTTGCTAAAGTGCTATCAGAGTTCTCTCTGAATTTGCATTCTATTGTTCTCCAGGAACTGTCATTTGTCAAGCACCCTTGAGTCACAAAATTTAAGAACTAGAGAAACACTTGTTTTAGTTAAAAGCTAACAGCAACACAGTAATTAGTCAAGCTGGCCTCACAATCGGAGTCAGAATCAGGAGGTGTGTGTGTGTGGGGGGGGGGACGAGAAGAGGAATAAGAAGTTCATTTCAGACCTTCAAAAACATTCTAAATAAATATACACCTAATATTGAAGAACCACCAACCTAACCAGGCAAGAATAATGTATAAGCTTAATAAATCACAAATGCAAAATGTCATTCACACGTATGAGATCCCATTCTAAATAATATATATTACATATACTGTAGAATATAATTAAAAAAAAAAAAACCATTTGCAAGCCCTTTAATCCAGCAAAAAGTTTCAGTGTTGCAATTCTCACAATACATCACTCCTCGATATACCTATTAACATGACAAGGGAACTCCACAGTTATACTTAGTCAAAGAACAAGAACTTCGATCAAATTCAGGAACTGCTATCATGTTACAAGTAATAAACCAATATACAAGTAAGTATTCGACTAGGTTTTTTTTGTTTCACGCCCATATATCCAAACTTGTAACTAAAATCATGTTTCCTTTATTAACCACGTAAATTAAGTAATTTAGATTTACTCTTTCAAAAATTTGATAACTTGAAAGACACCAAAACTTGGACAGTTGTAATAATCTTGGATTGAGAACGAATATTAATTTCAAAGACTCATCCTTATTAGCACAATCATACTAGAGATATTGATGCTATCGTTAACTTTACGAATTTGAAGGAAAATGCAAGTTATGGGATCCGTAGCTTGCTTCACTTGCCTACCAAATAAAGCAAATGCAGGACGTGCCCCTTAAAACTCCTTCCAACATTTTCTTCCCTCAAAAGTTACTTTTGCCCTATTAATACAAATAAATATATTTCCATATACAGATATCTGTCTCAACTGGGTTTCTACGTCCGTATTAAATGAGATCTGAATTCCCTAACAAAGCTTTCAAGCATATATCAAAAGATTCACTTCAATCTAGAAATTTCAAATCCACTTGGAAAACATATTAAGAAAATTCAACGGCAACGTAATCAAACCACTAATATAAAAACTCAAATAATAAATAATTAAAGGTGCACGCACACTAAAAAAAAAAAAGAAAAATTTACCTCGCCGGTTTCAGAGAAGCAAGACTGGAGATAAGTTTCATCCATCCATTGCTGGAGATCTCCAATCCAGATCGTTTTGTTATCTTCGGTAGAGCTCTGAATCTGCTGCTTCTGCTGAGGGTGCTGCTGATACTGCTGCTGTTGGTGGTAATAAGGCATGTAATGCTGGTTATAAATCATCTGCTGCTGCATCGCCATTGCCGGGTAGTGCATGGCCATCCATTGCTGTTGGTACTGCTGCATCGCAATCCACTGCTGTTGCTGTTGCTGCTGCTGCNCGGTAGAGCTCTGAATCTGCTGCTTCTGCTGAGGGTGCTGCTGATACTGCTGCTGTTGGTGGTAATAAGGCATGTAATGCTGGTTATAAATCATCTGCTGCTGCATCGCCATTGCCGGGTAGTGCATGGCCATCCATTGCTGTTGGTACTGCTGCATCGCAATCCACTGCTGTTGCTGTTGCTGCTGCTGCTGCTGCTGTTGTTGCTGTTGCTGCTGCTGCTGCTGCTGTTGTTGCTGTTGCTGTTGCTGATTCGAGTCTCCGGCGTTCATTTTCAGAACCTCTCGGAATTAATTCTCTCCTTAAATTCAATTACAGAGTTCTAGAGAGAAATAGGGTAGGATACCTGGTCGGAGAAACCAGGTTTGTGAGAGAGAGAGATTAATATGAAAAATTGAAAGGGGCGTAATCCCGAATCCGGATGGATCTAGGGTGGATTTAACGTGCGACGTTGTTTTTAACGGCGTTTAATACCGTCCGTTAAGATAAAGGCTTACAAGTGGGTCCAGTAGATACGCGTTGGTACTGTGGGTTGGTATTCATATCTTAGGTTTCGTGTTTGATGAATCCAATCTACGGCTGCGAGAAGTCATCAACATTTTTAACGACATTTTTTTGAAAAAGTATTATTTTAAATAATGATTTATTAAAGACTGCGTGATTAAAAGATATTAAAAAAAATTAAATTTATGGACATAATATTTTATTACGTAAATTTGTGATTAAATATAAGGGACGTAGAATATTTTTATTTTTATTTTGTTTTAAATGGGAAAAACAACAAGGGCTTAATGGCCTAAGCAAAATGTAGATATTACGAAATTATTTTTTAATATATTTGAATAATTTTTTAAAAGTATTTTTCTAACTATACGAGTTTTTAGAGAAAATCGATTTAAAGTAACTTCCTTAAAATTCTCTCATACAAAAAGTAGAAGCGAAAATAAAACACTTGCAAAACGAGCCTGATTTAGGATTTTAATTTTAAGCTTTGAGTGAGTGGACGTTGGATAGATAATTTGAGTCTATTTAAATTAATTATAAAATTGAAAAAGATTATTGTACCTTGATTTTGAATTGAATAAAATATCGACGACAACACGAAAATAATTTAAAATTAAGAGCTTGTTTGGTAACAATTAAAATCCAATTAAAATTGAAAATATGATCGTTATTGGATATAACGATTAATTTTTCAATTTTAATCTGATTTTAATTTCTACTGAAGAGTCAATATATCAAGATAGTCACTCAAACGAGGGTCAACATTCCCGGCCCACCACGTTAGGCTAGTTGATGTTGGTCAAATGTTCCATTTTGTGTGGTAGGGCTTTGGATGAAATTTGGTGAGAATTTTGGTCAACAAAGATGTCTGGCGAGCTGAATGGATATTGGCAATAAGGAGTGTGAACGCGTACAAAATTCCCATTTCATCTAATTTAAGTATTTTCTAAGAAATCATTTTCAGCGTTTCTTATAAGACAACTAATTGAAGTATTTTTTTTTATATTTTATTAGGGATTTAAACGGATCAAGTCAAATCGTTCGACTTGTTCACCTTCAGGCTCAAATCAATCTCAACCTACACAGCGAATTAATTTGTGCTCGTAAATAAGGAGAGACGAGCTGACTCGCTTCACAAAATCTCAGCTCTTCAAACCAAATCACTCCTAGGTTGGGCAAGTCACCGTTGCTCGTGTTTTTTATCTGTAAATTACATTTGAAAGAATATATAATTAATATAAACTTTGAGCCACCGGTAGTTTAATCCTATCGTACATACCCTATAATTATCATATACATGTGAAATAAACATTATTAATAAATATTTCTAAGAAAAAAAAAACTTTCAGGTTGGGGGAAATAATAAAAGGAAAATTATTTAATTACTTTTAAAATTTGTTGAAATTGAGATTTGTGTTTGGTGCACATTAAAATGAGAAAATACATTCTTTTGATGCGATGTGATGAGAAATATGTGGTTGAAAAAGAAGGAAAAGTTATTGTTGTGATGGAAAATATTATTTTATTGAAGAATGTGTGGTTGAAAATGAGTAGAAGAATGAGAATGAAAAAAATAATGTGGCTCAAACAGGGACTTAAAATCGTTTGAAATTTATAATTAATTACTTATCGACTCTAA
>CAIGRR010205940.1:0-13104 GCA_903798365.1 Fraxinus sp. 1973-6204 | reverse complement strand
TTTGCTAGTATCTAGTTGAATTTTCGATCAAATAAAAGAAAATTCGGAATCTGCCAGCAGCATATAATTTCATTTTTTTTATTTTTTTTAGTCAAAAAAAAATAAAAAAATCCAAATTCAAAAGTGTCCAATTCGAATTAAAGAAATACTTTCTGAATTTATCATTAACGCTTCATTCAAAATTCAAATTCCTACCTTCTTGAATCATTCTAGATCACTTTCATTATTCAATTCTTTGTTTGAACTCCACAAGGGTTAAATTTTGATTGAGATCAAATTAATTCTTTGAAAAACTTACAAGAAAGCATTGAGTAGAAAAAGGCAAAGCGGTAAGACTAATAGAGGGAAAAATCTAAATTAAGTGATACACGAGTGCACCATGTGGGGCAAATATTAAACTAGATTTAGAATGTTTAGCAGGGACGATTCTACTTCAAGCGGGAAGAATAGTCAAATCATCATGGCTGAGGAGATTATACGACGATTTGAAAGGTTGTTTGATGATATGTGAGATAGAATGGACGGACAAGAGGTGTGGATGAAGATGTAAGACACGTTACTTGCTAATTTTGCGTACAGAACAACCTAGAGAAGTTCATAACACAAGGAGGTAATGTAGGCGGGATCATAAAGCGGATTTTGCTAGTGAATGTGTAGCGGATAGTGACATTAATGAGGATGCATTAGTGGATGTAGAATTAGGAAGAATGAGGGATAGACGAGTTAGGCATGAAAGGAATGGTAGATATCTTGTTGGAGATGGTGTTGATAGAAGTATGGGCAATATCAAAATGACAATTCTTTCATTCAAATGAAGGAGTGATCCGGAGGCATACTTGGAGTGGGAAATGAAAGTAGAATTGATATTTTATTACCACAACTACTCTGAGGAAAAGAAGGTAAAGACTGTTGTACTTGAATTTACCGATTATAATATCATTTGGTGAGATCAAATAGTAACATCTTGAAGGAGAAACTGTGAAATGCCTATTAATAAATGGGAAGAATTGAAGGCTATCATGAGGGATAGGTTCGTACCTAATCATTATTATAGAAGTTTCATCAAAAATTGCAAAGCCTCTACCAAGGTTTTCGAAGCGTGGAAGATTATCATACGGAGATGGAGATTGCTATGATTAGAGCGAATGTGGAGTAGGATAGGGAGGTCACCATGGCCCAATTTTTGAATGGTTTGAATATGGAGATTACTAATGTGGTAGAGTTGCAATATTATGTGGAGTTGAAAGACATGTACATGTAGCTATGAATGTGGAAAGGCAATTGAAGAGGAAGTCTACAACTAGATATACATCAAGTTCTTCAGGTTCTAACTCTTCTTAGAAATCGAAATGGGATGATAATGGAGGTAATGGGGGTATTTCAAGTAGTAAGACCAAACCACCAAGGGAAAAGGAGGAAGTTGTTAGCAAAATTACACCCAAAACGAACTCTCAACCTTCTAAGACTCAACATATCAAATGCTTTAAGTGTTAGGGATCGGGGCACATTGCTTCTTAATGTCCAAATAAAAGGGCAATGATTTTGCGTGATGGAGAAGTGGTGAGTGATAGTGATGGTGATGATATGCCCGCGTTAGATGATGCTAGTGATGGTGATGNGCAATGATTTTGCGTGATGGAGAAGTGGTGAGTGATAGTGATGGTGATGATATGCCCGCGTTAGATGATGCTAGTGATGGTGATGGAGTAGAGTATCCACTAGGAGGGGAGTTACTTGTGGTGATGTTGCTCTCAATACACAAATTAAATTGGAGGATACAGAGCAGCAATGGGAGAATATCTTTCATAGTAAATGCCATGTCAAAAATAAGATATGTAGTTTGATTATTGATGGAGGTAGTTGTACTAATATTGGTAGTACCACACTTATTAATGAATTAGGATTGACTACGATAAAACATCCTAAGCCTTATAAATTGCAGTGGTCAGATGAATGTGGAGAGGTTAGGGTATGTAGGCAAGTTTTGGTAAAGTTCTCAATTAGGAGGTATAGTGATGAAGTGATGTGTGATGTGGTTCCTATGTATGCTGGGTACATTTTGTTGGGAAGATCATGGTAGTATGATATGAAGGTTAAACATGATGGATTGAAGAATAGGTACAACTTTGTAAAAGATGGAAAAGTTGTTACTATTGTACCATTAACACCACAATCGATCTATGAGGACCAATTGAGATTGAGAGGTGAGAAAGAAAAGAAAAACAAAGAAAAGAGATTAGGAGAGAAGATTGTGAGGTGTCTAATTATGAGAAAAATGAGCAAAACTACAAGAGAGAAAAGAAAGAGAGTCTACTAAGATAAGAGAAAAATCAAAAGTGAGTTTCAATATAAAAATAAATGAGATTGAGGGGGTTTTAGTGAGAACTAACAAACCCGTCCCCAATTTGAATATTTCTTTATTGCAGGAACTCAAAGACTCGTTTTATGAAAACTTATTTAGTAGGATACCACCCATTGAGTATCCAATTAATTCGATGCAAGTGGAGAATTTAATGAGCATTGAAGGAGAAGCATTCAACTATGGCATGATAAAGAAACAATACCCCATACATAGGTTAGATGATGGTCTAGCACTTAGTATATTTTTTCACAGGCATGTACTTTTACACATATTAATGCATCCAATATTTCTATGAGAGTATTAAGTCATTTGTCATATAAATTCATAGGCAATCAATTACTAGTTAATGATATTCTAGTATGTTACAAGAAATTAATTGAGTATGGTAGACATTTGGGGTGCATAGTTGGTGGTTTGTTGGTTTGAATTTATGGAATATATTAGGAACCAATTTAGTATCCTCTACTACGTACTTCACGATTTGATATGGTTTATGGTTTAAATTCGTTAATTTTGTTTAGTTTAATTTCTTTAACTATTATTGTAAGTAGTAGCTTAGATAGAAAGCAGATGATTGAATTATATGCATCTCAAGGTGCAAAAGGAAGAGGCGTAAAATATTCGAATCAAGTGATTAGGTTTGGGTGTTTAGGCAAAAATGGTTTGTTTGACTGCAAAAAAAAACAAAAACAAAAAAAGACAAGATTACATCCTAAAGAAGATGGATTATTCCATGTCATTGTAAGGATTGAAACCAATGGCTACAATTTGGATCTTCAAGGTAAATTTATGATAATTTGCATTTTTTGTTGTTTCTTATCTTTTTCTCTTTGATGCAGGTACATATTCGATGTCAAATCCTTTCGAAGAGGGAGAGGATGATGTGATCCATGATATGAGAGCAAGTTCGGATGAGGATCCGTTGATCGCGGATGAAGGACCCATGACGAGGTCATGGACAAAGAAGGTGAAGGAAGCTATGTGATTGTTTGCTCAAACTACAGTGGATGAAATATCGATCACAACAAGTAAAGGAACAAGTTTCATGTTGGACTTGGAAGAAGAAATAAGACTAGTCAACTTGGACCAAGCAACGGACGAGAAAGTTGGAAGACAACATAGTTACCCTAGGCATGCGACTACATGCCTCCATGCCGAACCAAAATTGGCCTATGCGGCCGCATAGTGCAATCCTGGACGTGGATTTTTCAAATTTCGCTCTTCTATTTTAGTTAAAACTCTTGTATAGTATATTTTTTTCATATTTTTTTAAGACTTGATTCCGTTTTTAAGTAGATTTTATAGGATACATATAAATATGACTCATTTCATTCATTGTAAAAACGTACAATTATTGAGATAGTATTGTGAGGTATATTCTCGTTCTTCATTGAATTAATTTTGAACTTATCACGAATTAAATTCTTATGACATTCTACAATTTAAGTAAGGTTCATAAATTTTGTGATCATGGGGTCAAGATATTGTTAGTGATTGTTTTGGTTCTTTGATTCAATAATTTATTGGGTCGAGCTTTTCAAACGTTCATTATTGGCTTTCTTGTGTTTGTTCTAATTTTTCGTGGGTTCCGTAACTGCTATTGTTACGTGGATTCTCATCAAAGACGGGACAGAATTGGAAGGCGTGGGGCAGGTTTTTCTGTCCCATTTATCGCCACTTATGCATTTTACTATTTTTTTTATTTTTATTATATCATTAGTTAGTAAATATTATTACTTTTTTTTTTTCAATTTATTAAGAACAACTCATGTTCTCTTTAAATCTTTTATTTTTGTTCAAATAAAAATTGAAATTAACTTTAAATAAGATGGATAGCGGGGGCGAGAACTATATTTTCCGTACCTACCCGGAGCAATGACCAATGTCCTGTCCCAATCCTATATACCCAATAAGGCGGGTAACCTCCATTCCATTCAGTGCGGGACCATATTAGCCTTCAAGACTACGAGTCTTTGACTTGTTTTTGGAATAAACTGATCTAGAAAGTTTTGCCTAAAGTCTTGAGTTGTTGGTCAGCCTTGAGAAATAATTGTTGTTACCTTAGCTATGGAATAAGCTAGTGCTGTAGGAATTTTTGGAATTGTACGAAACTTCACGATGTATTGAGAATATTGGAGCGTCATCAATTATATTATGATTGGAATACACCAAAAGGCAATGGTACATGCACAAATTCACAATACTTTTTCAGAGAGTACTTTGGCCGAGACAATGTACTAGGCTAGTAGTCACTGATTCAATCAGCGAGTCATTGAATTAATCCGTGGGTTATTGTCGTGTCTAAAGGTAAAACAAACTTCAATTTTGAAAACGCCATAGATATAATTACAAGTTTAGAAAGTTAATGTAGATTCTGAATTAAAAATTCATTTATGAATTTCAATATAATAATTATCAGATTTTCTATTTTTAAAAATTAAATATAAGATATATACATTTTTCATATTATTTGGTCTTTCATTTCTATTTATCAAAATTTTATTTGTCATTCTTTTACGAATAAATATTTAAAGTATTTTTGAAAAATATAATATAAAGTACATATATTTGGAGATAGTAATGGTATAAAATATAGAGGTATTTAGGTATTAAAAACGTGACTCTTGCCCATATGAGTTTTCTTGGTTCGAAACTCTGCATTTTTCATTTATTTTGAACTTTTTTTACAAAAGATCAGTTGGCTGAAACCAATCGGTTCACTGAGTGTGAACAAAATATGGTTGATTCAAGCGGGTCAATGGTAGTTCAATTGTGCATTGATTATAGTATATTATCGAAGTGAGTAAAATATAGACGTGAAATAAATAAAAAATTATTTGGACCATCGATTTTTCCCTTCAGGTAAGATTAGAATGTAAAGGTATAGAAGATTTATGCTTACTTCGAATAATAGTTTAAGAACATTAATGTAAATCTTGTATACTTTAATTTGATTTGGTCAAAATTTTCAATTGTTTGGAGCAATTTGTTGTCAAAGTTCTTTCGATATGTTTGAGAATGGTACTCATTAGTTATTTTCTCATTTTTTTTAAATTGGTGGGTATATATTCTTATATATTGTTGGCTCTGATTATCCTTCAAGTGTTGTATAGGCTGGCTGGTATGATCTATTTTTATTCTTCTTCTTTTTTCCTATATTATGGCTCTAAGTTGTCTATGTGCTTTTAGCTTCCTAATTCTAACTTGTTGTCCCTGTGCTTTCGTATCATTTCTAGAACTGGGAAAGGTTTGTCTCATTTTCTTTTGATTTCAAGTTTGGCCGTTCATATCGTTCATCTCATTGTAATTTGATTCTCTTAATATGAAATATCAAATAATTAATAAGGCTTCGTGTTAACATTAATTCGCCTGCTATTGTCAACATTATTTCTCATAGGAATTTGAGGATGTAATATGGCGCGATATGAAATATAGATCGTACAAACGAATAAACAAGAACAATGTTTAAAAGAAAGGCAAACAAGAAGATGAAATTGGCAGAGGAAACGAATATCTTATTAATAATAACCAATAGAGAGAAAATATAACTTCTGTAATCTCCACTCTGTTAAATTGAATAAGATGTCTACTATTTATAGGAGATATGTCCAACCGTAGAATTAACCTAAAATATGGAAATTAAGTTAAAAATCGTGTAAAACCGAAAAAGAAGGAAACAAATCTGTGGCCCGTCGCTCGAGCTAGGGGGACAACAGTCTGTCGCTCGAGGTAGGGGGGCAACAGTCTGTCACTCGAGCAACAGGCGGGTGACGAACTCTCTGTTCCAATTTTGCTCATTTTGCTCAAGCGATAAGCAGGCATCCATCCAGCGCCGTCAATCCGTTTTTTTCCTTCTTGGACCCTATTTTGACATCTTCAAGCTTGGTAGGGGTGCCATGTTGTATTTGAGGGACAGAAAATATCTCAATTATACATCTTGTAGGGTCGTGCAGAATCTAAAAGAGTCAATCACCACAAGAAATAGAATTCTCATGTAAATTGTAGCAACAGAGATTGCATTTAGTAAAGATGGTAGGACTTTGTCAAATCGGAGGTTTCATTTAGAAATTGTAGGATTTTGTCAAACGAAAGAAGTAGATTGAAAGAAGGTATATTTGAAGCTCTAATGTGCTTGATGGGTAATGAAATGCATGCTACTTAATACAAGATAAGATTACTATTGCAATTGCTAAAAGATTTTAACAAATATAATCTTCACGGCATTTTCTTTTACACTAAATTTTAAATTTATTGTGTAAATTGATATTTCATTTTTTTAAACGTTGTACATGAAATATTTATTCGTGTACAATTTTAACTCGACCTACGTATTATAGTCGGTCCAAGTTCGTATTTTTACAACTTCATAATTCTTTTGATGAGATATATTTTAAATTTATCATTTCCTTGTAAATTTTCGTCTTCCTTATATTTCGGTGATTGAAAGTGCAACTTTCAGTTAAAAATTGATGAGTCGTGAGTGGCTCAGGAGTTGGATCTCTCCACCAAGGGAGACTTAGTGGGGTGAGCTGAGTCCACATTTGGTGAAGCAAGCCGCTCGTGCTCGACTGTCCCACACGCGTAATGAATTGCATGGTGAACCGGTGAAGCCGAGTCCAATGGTAGGCAAGTCAAGCGGCTTGACTCGACCCATTTAACAACTCTATAGGTATCATATATTAGAAATTTCAACTGCAACTTTTTCCTAGTTCAATTGTGGCAAAGAACAAAAATGTCAAAACGAAAAGTTTTGTTAGTAAAGGACGAGTAGTTTGAAATGTAGAGTTTTACATGACACTTAGCATTCTCTAGCATTCTCTTCGTACTAATTACCATAATTTGTCCAATTTAAATTGTTAAACATAAATACTATCTATATTGAGAATTAATGGATTAGGAAGCAATGCATAGACTTGTATTCAAGTGAAAGTGTTCTCGTGTGTGGGAGGGTGGGGGTGGGAGTTGTGGGACGGTAGAGGGTAAGGGGGAATGAAGTTAGGACGCAACACTAGATAGTGCAGTTACAGGTGAGTAGGAAGATGATATACTGAATGTGATAAGAGATTCAAATGGTATTTTTAGAATATTACTTAAAAGGAGACCATTTTAAAGAAAATTATTAAGAATATTTCTCATTCTTGGTCATTTTTTAATATAAAAAAATCTTTTAAACGGGGCCTCATTTTTCTCTCTCGATGAAAAGATTGACCGTGTTGATGTTAAGGGAAATTTCTCTTTACGATTTCGAAGAACTAAAAATCTTTCTTGATCAATGCACAACCATATGAACATTTCGTATTTTGAGTTATATAATGTTACAAAAAAAACACTGCTACTCTCTAATTAAATAAACCTCACTAGTCACTATATCTAGTCTTGAGCATGTGAAAGAGACGATGTTTTCTTTTAAAGTTTGTTCCAAATAGAAGCAATCCAAATCAAATCTCAAGAAAAGTGAAGCTTCGGAATAATACCATTTGGATCCATAATCATTTAATATAAAATATTACACATAAAATCTAAATGATAAGCAAAAGTAAATGTCACCAAGAGTAATCAAATTGTGTCATATTATCCTAAACATGCACGCTCTAAGCACAACATGTAATCGATATGAATTGTGCTCAAATTGCCCCCAATAGATCAACTTAATTGTAGGGACATGAAGCTACAAGGACATCTATTCAAGTCTATACTTTGAAAAATAAAAGCTCATCCAAATTTATAACATAAGATTTACAAGTTCAGGGTTGTCTAAATCGTGCTGAACTATGTGGTAGCCTTGGACAAAGAGTGGCCTAGCACGAGCCACTTCAAAATCGACTATAGTATACTTCGATTTACACTCCTAAAGTCGACCTTCCTATATTCTTATACTTGGAAGAAAAATGGAGAGTGAAGCAAATATAAGAAAAAGCAACAAGGGGAAATAAGGTTACAATCACCGTGCATGTCAATATCCATTTCCGGCAAGATTGGATATCCAGCTCACTAATCGATACACGTGTCACATTTCCCATTAAACAAAAATTGCACGCCATCCGTATATTAAAACCCCATTTTGCTCCAACACTCTCTTCCCCCATCTTTCTAATTTCTCATTATTGTTATCATAAACTTTACTCTCTGCAGTCTGCACCATTAAAAATAACAAGAACAAACCCACCCAAAAAAACAGTTTTTGTACAGAAATTGGAGTGAAAATGGCTATGATAAGTAAAGAGCACAGGAAGGAAAAGTTGGAGTTTGAGGAAACTGAGCTGCGTTTAGGATTACCTGGCGGAGGGGGGATTGTTAATGGAGATTTGGTCAAGAATGGTAAAAGAGGGTACACAGAAACTGTGGATTTGAAGCTCAATCTTGCTTTGAAGGAGACTGGGAAAGGGGAGAATTTGCAGAAAGAGAAGAATCCCATTTCTTGCTCTAATGATTCAGTCAAGCACCCTCACAAGTAATTAATTTTACTTCTCTTTTTTCACTTTCTTGTTTCTCGAAACAGGGTAATTAATAGATTTGGTTTTCGTGTTTGGATATGCTCAACTATTAGTATTGTTCATTCCTCTTTAACAAGCACATGTCGGTGGAGTTAATGACAGAAAATCATAAAAATAAACACAAAACTATAGGTGTTGAAAGAAAAACTTGTGGAGGATATTGAGATTTACTCGAGATGAGAGTATATTGGAAAACATGGAAATATAGGGATCGATGGAAGAAAAATGTGAACGAAAAAGCGATATATTATATTAGTTAGGTGCCTCTGATTCCATATTTTGCCTAATTGTATTTGTTAGTAAAATTTGTTTCATACTTTCAGGTCGAACCATATTAGTTTTGGTTTATCTCTCCAGCCGAGCGGATTAATAAATATGACTCTTTTTTGCCTAAGCTGTTTTTTAACCTTTCTGCCTCAAATTGTTGTTTCAAATGAAGTAAAATGTCCCTTAATTGGTTCATTGCTTGCAAAAACTTAATATGAACCAAATTCTATTAATTCAGGGCACAGGTTGTGGGCTGGCCACCAGTTCGGACCTTCCGGAAGAGTATTATGGCTGTTCAAAAGAGCAACTCCGAGGAGGGAGGTGGTGGCGGTGCCTCCTTTGTAAAGGTTAGCATGGATGGTGCACCTTACCTTCGCAAAGTTGATTTGAACATGTACAAAAGCTACCAAGATCTTTATGGCGCCTTAGGCAAAATGTTCAGCTCCTTTACTATGGGTGAGTAGAGAAGAAAGAGAAATTTACTCCATCAAATTAAATGATCTATGTTAAATGCATAGACATTTCATTAATGTTCAAGTATTTGTATTGTATACTACATTTTCAAGTCACAAGTCTTCGTTTTAAAGGGCCTGTTTGTCTCCCATTTTGGGAGAAGAAATAGAGTTTTGAATAGTATTTTTTTAGAGAATGTGTGGTTAAAAAATAATGAAAAAAACTTGGATTTGCGTGAATAATAATTTGTCGTGAAAAAATATGGTTGAAAATGAATATAAGAAAAAAANGAATAGTATTTTTTTAGAGAATGTGTGGTTGAAAAGTAAAGTAATTTTATTGGTTTGTGTGTAGAATATTTTATTGAGTGAATATGTGGTGGAGATTGTTTACCGTAGCAAACAATGTTTGAGAAAATGGATGACAAACAGGGGCTAAGTAAAAGTATGATAAAGCTATACGAGTTTGATACATGGAAGTACTCGTTTAGCTTCCTTTTTGGGCCGGACCTAGGTGCATAATGGGAATTATGCTGTTTGATCTAATATACATTTATTGATGTACTGATCTTTATTATATTGAAGGTAAATGTGATTCTCAAGGAATGATGGATTTCATGAATGAGAGGAAGCTTATGGATGTCTTGAATGGATCTGATTTTGTTCCAACTTATGAAGACAAAGATGGTGATTGGATGCTTGTTGGGGATGTCCCTTGGGGGTAAGTCTCTAAAATTTTCACATACTCATTTTTCTTCTTTGGGTATTGGAGGTGATGGTTGGGGCGTCCAAGACATTATCTGAATGAATGCATTTGGTTCATTGGCTAGAGACTTCAGTTCAAGTCTTGCCACCTCCCCTTTACTAAAAGATGTCGAAATGAACCCGGTTTACATGTGAGGGCTTGTTGAAAACAAGATTTAAATGAATAATAGGATGGGGTAACAAATACAGGAGTTTATATATATACTGAGTACAAATTTGAATGAACCAGGATGTTTGTTGGATCCTGCAAGCGTCTCTGCATAATGAAAGGAACAGAGGCAATAGGTCTTGGTTAGTATCCTCGACTAATTCTATTCATCTTCCTTTGATGTTCTAGTCACTTAGTGGGTTGTCGTATACATTTAAAAATAAATGAAACCATGAATTTGAGTTGCAGCTCCTAGAGCCATAGAGAAATGCAAGAACAGAGACTAAAGCAGTGAATAACATCACAGCCTGCTGTTTTGATCTTCGTGGTCCAAAGGCACAAACGCAGGATGTTGGATTATGTCTCTATTATATATTATGGTTTGTTGTAATATATTACTAATCAAGAGTGAAAGTTTTTAAGTAGACAGAAACAGTAAATACATTGTGCCTTAAGACTGCTTGTTTATCACTAATAATGCCATAGCCATGTACTTTTGTGAGTTTATTAACTGTGCTTTCTGTTCCTTAAATATGTTCATTATACTGTTTCATTATACTTAGTCCCTGTTTGACAACCATTATAAAGAGAAATTGGAAAAAAATGATGTTTTAAATTGTGATTTTTTGGAGAATGTGATTAAAAAGTGGGGAAAAGTTTTGAGTTTACGCGCAAAATATTTTATTGTGTATTAGAATTTGTTTGCAGCCCGAATTCTTGTTGGGTATTTAATTGGAAATATTGTTGGATTATTGGGACTTGATGGTAGACTTGAAGATGTTTTGAAGGAGTCCAAGGTTAATTTGACTCTTATGCACGTTTGATTGCGAGTATGGAATTTGCATGGAAAGAAAATAAGTTTTAGGCAATTCAATGGCCTAGAACTTGGGCAAGAGGTAAAAAATGTGAATTGAAAAAATGGCTTTGGTCTTCACTAGTGCCCAAAAAAATTTCTTTTGTTAGTTGGCGAGCTTTGAGATCTAAGTTACCTGTTGATAGCAATATTCAAGCTGTGGGTTTCAATTTGGCATCCAGATGTAATTGTTGGATGGAACCATCATATGAAACGACAGACCATGTCTTAAGCACAGGCGATTTGGCAAGAAATGTGTGGAGATTTTTTGCAGGGGCTTGCTTATTCCGTTCTCAGAGACTAGTTGTTGGCAAGGAAAATTGGTATCATGATGGACAAAAGCATCACAAGATACACATGTAGGGATGTTACGTGGAATTATTTCTTTGCTTATTACTTGGCACTTGTGGAGAGCTAGATGTGCAACTTGAATGGAGGAGACTAAATTCTCTCCGAGATGTGTCATTAGTTAGGTTAAGGTGAGTTTAAGCACAATTGAAGGCTCCTTCAAGATGTTTCGTAGAATTAAAGTGTCCGACAAGAAGATTCTGGATAGATTAAATGTCCCAATAGCTCCTATTTCTATGGTAGTACCTCAGATGGTGAGTTGGAAGAGACCAGGAATTGGCACATTGAAACTAGGGGTGGCAACCGAGCTGAGCGGCTCGGTAAAAAAGAGTCCGAGGACGAGCCTGCTCGGCTCGTCACTTTGGCGAGCTGCTCGCCGAGCACGAGCTCGTGGGCTCGTGTAAAATGTGAGCGGCTCGTGGCTCGCAAAAAAAAAATGTGAAAAATCAATGGCATTCAGTGACTGTTTGGTCACTGAATTTTTAAATTTTTTTAATTTTTTTTATTTCATTTTTCATCTATAAATACACATTCATACATCCATTTTTTTCCACCAAATTTATTGCCATCAATCTCTCATTTTCTACTCTATTCTCTACATTTCAATATCATTCTATATTAATTAGTATATAATCTTCTACATTTTATTTGTAATCATTTTCTACACTACTACATTCACTTCTGAATTCTAATTTCTACTTCAACGTTCAATTTTAATTATTCAATATCAATTATCTCATTATAAATTTCCAATCACAAATGGATCCACGCTCATTTGTTGAAAACTTGTTCGGTGTCGGAGGCGAAACACCTGCCCAAATGGGATAATTGATATACTAATAAAGTAAATTTACTGCAGAAACAAATTGATATAATAGTTTTGAATTTTTTACAGTATTGAAAGTGGTAGAACTTAGAAGTGGGTGAAAATAGAATCCAAAAAATAAAGTGGCTGGAATAGCCGTTGGAATTGAACAACTCCCAGCAGTAAATAATCTTGACCGTTGCCTTTTTAAAATTTAAAAATAAAATTTTAATTTATTAACCTATAAATAGTTAAATGCACTTATTTTTTTGGATTCTATTTTCACCCACTTCTAAGTTCTACAACTTTCAATACTGTAAAAAAATTCAAAACTATTATATCAATTTGTTTCTGCAGTAAATTTACTTTATTATTCCATTTCCAAAACATGGATTCGAGATCTTCCATCAATAACACACATTATGATGATGATTCTGATTCATTCAATTCTAGTTCGTCTCGATCAATTCGGAGCACCCAAGTAAGTAATATTTAATTTAATCATATTCATCACAAAATTTTATTTTAATACATGTATAATTTTTTTAAAAAATTGTACACGTAACAAATTGTTCGTATACAATTTTTAACTTCACCTACTCAAAAATCG
>CAIGRR010205914.1:0-13032 GCA_903798365.1 Fraxinus sp. 1973-6204 | reverse complement strand
TGAAAATGAGAACAGGTTTGGAATTTTCTTTTGTTAGCTCTTATCTTTTTTCTTTTATTATCAATGTTCTTGAAGAAACATAGCCATCCTCTTGGTAGAATTTCTTCAGATTGCTTATTTTGATCATTTTTGGTTTACACAAATTGTTGTAGGAAGTATTTTATAATGTATTGAGAATTGCGATCATTTTCCAGCACAATATTAAGAATTGTTGCTTGCTACATGTCTATGAAATTTAAGATCATAGTTTATTTTTGCTGCATGCAATGAACCATTATATGTTAT
Source organism: Fraxinus sp. 1973-6204 (assembly GCA_903798365.1). NCBI lineage: Eukaryota > Viridiplantae > Streptophyta > Magnoliopsida > Lamiales > Oleaceae > Fraxinus > Fraxinus sp. 1973-6204. The sequence continues at coordinate 12,747 of CAIGRR010205914.1, read as the reverse complement.
TCTGATCTCTTTACCAAAATGAGAAGTTAACAATGATATGATGTCCATATCATCAAATTTGAAATGTTGGCCATGTATTATACTTGTTCAAAGCATAAAATTCATCCACCAGACGGGAATGCAACACATTCAGGTTTATTTTAACTGGAAGAGCAGCAGTGTCATGAATGTGTTATGGTGGCTCGAGAGATATGGGCATTTAGCCATATTGAACCGCACTGGCTCCACAGACTTGATTAGGAGGTGGTATCCTTTTGGCGTAGTTGTCTGCTCTGCCAAGTGCAAGAATATCAATAAAATCTGGTGACCAACAGTAAATGATGGAAACCAGAAAATTGGTTCACAAATAGGAGATCTTTCTATCATCACTATTTTTCAATCCCTATTCCTGTTCTTAATCGGAAATGTTTATTAAAGAGGGCCCCACATTATCATAAAGATTCATGTACGAAACACCAGATGAAGGGAGGGGAAGAGGGACAATATATTAAGGTGAAATTGCAAAATCTAGGTTGAGAGAGAATTGTTATATTGAAATTCTAAACTGTCTTCACTAACGTTTGTTGAATATTATTTGAAGAGAGAGTGCGCTTTGTTAGTTGAGCTAAGGAACTTAACACAAAACATAATAGTTGAGTTGGTTGGTTCTTCGTCTAACCTTCAGCTCCTAGGTCGGGTTCTACATACTGAAAGAAGGAGGCGTATACAAACCTTCAGCTCCACGGTCGGGTTCTATATACTGAAAGAAGAAGGAGGCGTATACAACATTTGAATTGCAAATAGAGAAGAACAAAAATGAGACAAACAAGAGAGACGAGGCCACATGGTTTGGGTATAAAAAGTAAAGTCAAGTTTCTATTATCGGATACTACAAGGTTATTTCTCAACTTTAAAAGCGTAAGCATCAAATTTGAGGTCTTTGCATAAGAAGTTAAGGAATGGCGCGTACACATTTGAATGCAGAGAATTTTCCAATCTCACGTGCAGTTCACCCGTAACTTTGTGGTACTTCCATTAAATCTGTTGTTCTTATTCGAGAATTCCTTGTGCAGCAAGACGACCTTAACGGTGACCAACAGGTTTTAGCTCAGGCTCGACCTTCCCAAGTCACCTTGCCACTAGGGAAGGATGAACTATCAATTCCTCAATGGAAGCTTGATACTCGCTTCCGTACCTCAACCTGCTTCTTTCTTTGCAAGTGAAAGCTGCGATGAGAGTGATAATAGCATGTGCCAACGAACTATTTGGTATGATAAACATGCCATAAATTAGCTTAAATCTTATTTTTCTCTCTTTTACTCAACTCTACCATCTATACAATTAACTTATTCATTCTATTAGACAAAGCCAAACTACGCACAATTCCCTACCAGAGTTTGATACAACTGTGGGGCACCCTCGGGGTAATGATATATGAAAATGAAAATAAGACTTAAGTTGGTAACATGTTTTTCACTGCCAAAAGCGCACCACCAAATACCTAGAAACGGCCTCTAGGCCTTGAACTAAGCTGTGTGAATGAGAACAGTTTTCCAAGCTTTAAAAAGGTGTGATAAGAAAATTGGTTTCTTCGTGCTCTTGTTATGAGTAAATGATAAGTTCTTCGACCCAAAAGTAGCATTTTTTTATCTCTGTTTCAATTTCCTTTTGAGATTTTTTTTATTGTAAAAGAAGAAATAATAGGGTATAACAAGTTACTAAATCAAATTCTGGTTCTAAAAGATCCCAAGTTAGCACGTTTGCTAGGCATAAGGTATATTATTGTTGAGCATATGCATAGTCTAAACGTTTGTGATTTTGTTTTAAATCAAGTGTAGCCTAGAAAGAAATAAAACATAAAACCATATTTTCACCATTTCTTGCAAAAAAATAAAAATAAAATCAGAACATCTCTGGAGAAGCAGAAATTTGAAGCCATAGAAGCTACAAAACGGAGGAAAAAGTAAAATCATAAAATTTGCTGCAGTTTAATGAATCAAAGATCAAAAATTGAACGCATAAATTCTTCCAAAAACCTCAATTGCTACTCAATGCAACACTCCTTTGAAACGTACTCTTCCATAACTCATCTGTGAACTAGTATTCGTTTCAATACAATCCCAATTTCACATACTACCATATTGTTATCTTTCAGTAGTCAAGAGACCAACAGCAAATGTACTTGAGTTATAACTCAAAACATATACATGAGATTGATTTCATTTTGTACAAAAAGAAGCAAGAGGAATAAACCAAGAGGCAGCAAAAATATGAGCAAGGTCAAGAGCGACATGCTTATCTTGTTTTAGCAAATTCTTTGAAAAGTTGATGCCTGCATTTGGGAAATAAAACAAATGATTAAAACAGTATATAGATCAAAATTAAAATGCAGATTAACCCAATAAAGTCTACATCACATTAGGATCATGATTCATGAACTTTATTTATTATTATTAGAAATACTACATTATAAATACTCTGCAAGTCCTAGCTTCTGGAAATTCAAAGAATAAAGAGTCTCCTCCAAATTCTTATAAGTTTATTCAAGTCTAAAAGTCCAAATCAAAGTACGGGAATCAAGCCATGGGCCTTTATCTTCAGCTTCAGAATGCTAATTAATCGTGCATGCAAGAAAAAAGCACTAAAAAGAAGATCAAGTCCACTCTTCTATTTAAATTCTAAATTTGTAACCATTACAAACATAATTACCTGTACACGCGCACATGATGTAGATGCTAGAAAGCCAGAAAGCAATATAGCACCAAAGAGTAAAATAATAGATAAGAAGTGAGAATATTAATCCACCTTGCTTTGAGTTTGGTAAGACAAACATGAAGAACTATGATTTTCATATAGCAATTTGCAAACTGGTGTGAGTAATACAGGGAGTAGAGTTTAGCAAATATACACGGATCCTTTAATCATTTTGATGATTAGGTATCTTACGGATTTCAATTAGATGATATTCTCAGTGCTTTCTTCTTATCGAATCTGATATCTTACCTAAATTCACTATGATTTCTTAAATAAACTTTTGTAGTTATTCCATATAAGATGTTAAAAACTCATTCAAACCTTTTGTTATGCAAACAATGTATTCAGATCCATGGATCTAAAATCTAGGAATTTGAATCCACATTTACAATCCTTCTCGAAAAGCCAAATTCAAGTATCCAAGTTCTAACTATATGCTTTTGCTGCTATACTGACCTCTCATATTGAAGTTTCTGGATTACAATCCCATTCAGCAAAAGCTCTGAACTATAAATGGAAGCTCCTGCAGATGTAAATGTAATAATGCCACATAGTTGCTTCAGAAGGTAGTGTTTCGTCAAAAGGAAGAAAAAATAAGTAAAAAAAATCATACCTTTCTCAAGAAATGGCACACACATCTTATAATCTTCTTCACAAGAGAGAATTAACAAATCATCTGGAATTATGCAATCTTTTCCTTTTGCACTCTGTAATTTTTGGACTGGCTGAGGAACATTTCGTAAAAAAAAACTCAGTTTTTCATGAAGTTGCATAGTAATTTCTGCAATAATATTGAATTAGAGAATCAATTAATCTTCTCCCAGGAACTAAAATATACGAGAAGTGTGGGAAATTATGCTTCATCCTTGTCTTCTTTGTGTCCTTACAAAATTATATCCTCAAACGGTCTAGCTATATTTCCTAATTTACACAGAACAAAATGTATATCTGGAACCTAGTTGATGGTCATGATTTATGACATCTTATAGTAACTCTGCAGCGTAGCCAAAGAAAAGCCCACAAATATATACCTGTCCATGAGCTGCCATCACCAAGCAACATATCAGATCTATACCAGGCTTGACATTTGGAGTAGCAAAGACTCTCTTTCCCTGTTAATTGGAAAGAAAATAAGTTTTAAAGCACTTATTTTCAGTGCATGCGAAACCTTTCGTGCAGCAATGGCTTTTTGTCCGGATGCAAACTATATATTACCTCTAGAAGTGGACATTGGCATGCACGAGTCAGTGAAACAGGCATACTGAATCCGATTTTCTTTTCCTTTTTGTCATCCCTCAGAATGTAACTTTTCTCATCAATGAAATAGCCAGCTTGTCCACAGCTCTCAAGCCATAAGTGTGTCACCACTGGTTTTCCGAGAGCAATGGCTTCCAACATATTCCTAGTTCTCACAAATCTATCAGTTACAAAATGAGTAGCATCTGAGCAACACGATGCGATCGAAAAGCCTAATTGTGCCACAATCTGCCAGACAAAAGTATCAGTAGGTACACACGACCTATGATCAATTGTAACATTAGGTTGAAGCAACCAGAATATTGATTAAGTGGTAAATGCGTACCTTTCTCTGCTGCTTAAGTATATTGGCATCCAAGTTCTGGCTGAACAAGATGCAAGCCTTTGCCGCAACTTTTCTTCGTCTTAAATCTTTTGCCAAAAAATCCGGTAGAGATTCAGTGTATCCCAATCTCACAAGCTCTTTCATTAAGGGAGATCTAGAGGGGTTATTGCGTGGTTGCTTGCTTTTCTTGCCACGCTCATATACTTGCAAACCCTTAGAATTCCCAGTTGATAATGCATTCAACTTCATGATACCTGAAGTACCGACAGGGGGTATGGGACACCCTCCATCTAATTTACCAGATTGCTTTGATGTTATGGATCTATCAAGGTCGACAGGAACCTGTACCATTGTGCTAGCAGATACATTATTATTAAATTTCAGACAATCCCAATCACTTATATTCTGCCTTGTCGGGCTTGCCAAACAGTTTCTTTCTGATGAAAATTGAAATTCTCGGGAATGACATCTATTCTCATTTTTCTCATGAACTATCATGCTTGGTGGAAGCTGGTTACTATTTGAGTGGCAAGGCACATTATGTCGTGTTCTTTTCCGTCTAGGATAAATCCATGGATTTAATTTTAAAGGACTTCCCACAATTAGGTTTAATTCATCTTGATGCTTCAAAGGGTGGGTTGTATCCTGGAAATATGAAACAGAATCCAACTTCGAACAATTCCCTCTAACTCCACTTTTGCACACATCCTCATGAAAGCTAATCATATTTCTTCTTTGCAGAGGGGTACCAGACTTCATAATATCATTTGTCCTCTCTTCAGAACTATCAATTGAATCCTCAGCTTTTTCAAAAGAAATCACTGATGAATAGTGCCCAGTTCCCAGAGCAGCATGTGAAGATTTACTGAATTTGTCTTTTGAACATTGGTCATCTAAGTTACATCCAATAGATTCTAATAAAAACTTATTCTTTCGAACCTCTTTCAAGTTATCTTTTTCAGTAAATCCATCTTCCTTATGTTGTACTACAGTCCTAGGAGCCCTTCCATGGTTGCTATTCTTTTTGTTTCCAGGATTTCTACCATTTAAGCCCTTCTCAGTCAATGGCTCCTTCATCATCAATTTTTTCTTTGGTAATAACGGAGACACAGTCCCCCTTTGGCCTTCAAAGTGTTCATTAAGAAAGCAAGATATATTTCCATTTACTATTTTAGCAGATCTCTTCACATGCTTTGTCTGTTTCCGTTTGTCTGCTGAACCTAAAAAATCATTCTCAAGATAAGTGCAATTGTTTGATTTATGCTTCTTGTTTGCACCTTCAGAAGAGTTAACAAATGTGTCATCAAAACCTTGACAAGTAAAATCAGCATTAGATGTAGGTGGAGGCGCAGATATTAATGCTTCCATAGCTTCAGCGGCCATTTGAGTGTCAAAACCAACATCAAATATTTCTGATGTATCCCTTTCATCGCTAACCTTTTGTACATGCTGCTCCAATTGTTCTGCACCAAACTGTTCGTCCAACTCTATAAAATTATTTTCAACAGTCACTCCAGAGTTTGTGGCTACTCTGTCAACCTCATTGGGGCAAGTTAATTTTGTACCTAAATTATTTGAACTAGATATATTTCCTGTGAGCTGATATTTGGACTGAAGAAGAAAGCTCTTCTTTTGCAAACCAACAATATCAGATTCCTGATGTACAGATGCAGCTCCTGATTTGTTTCCTTCCCATCCAAAGATCATGTCATCTGTTGTTCCCAGGAAAGTGTACCCACCATTCTCATTTTCCTTTCCTGCCCAGTCAAAAGTCGCAGAGTCACAATCAATGATTCCAAGATTCATTCTCCTCGCCAAACTTTGAGTCCCTTTTGACCTCAAAGATGCTGGTGATTTTATTCTGTTAGTCTTTTTAGTTTTAACATTTTCACACAAGTTCAAATCACTAACTGACAGATAGTGATCAATAAAGTCCAAGGCCCTAGATTGTGAGAATTCTGCTGGTTCTGGCGATTCCACGTGGTTAAATCTTGCACACCTGCGTGCATAAGTTACATCCTTTTCTATATCCATGTCCAGAGACTTATCTGATGACCACTTTTTCTCATCAAGCAACTTTTCAGACAAACTTCCCCTCACCACATTCCTCAACTCTTGGTTGTGAGATTCTTTTCCATCCATAGGAATTGAATTTCGATTTGCAGTGCCGGATAGTGCGTCGTTAATAGTAATAGATTGTTCCTGATATCTAGTACCAGTGTCAAGAGAAGTAGGCCTAACATCACTTTCTTCATCACATCTAGTTCTTCTAGCTGAATCAACGTGCTGAAATGAATGTGCACAGACCCTGCTATGCAGCCGCCTCAAATAACCTGCAACAGAGGAAAAAATTGAACTAAATCAACTTAATGACAGAGAAATTACAAACTGAATTTTGAATGAAAAACAAATGAGTCTAGAATTACTTCATCATTTTAGTAAGCACTTGAGTCAATTTTTGCCGATACATCATATTATGTCAATATGCATAAAACTTTAACATTTCATGTATATATTTTAACTTTAAACGCTCAGGGTACACATTATCCTATGTCAGCACCAATACAAAAGCATTGCACAGGATATTGTAAATTTGACACGGATAATTTTGTAAGCACAAACTATTTATTGTGAGATGATATGTATGGAAATATTATAAGAACACGTTCCTCCATGATTTAGCAATGCAACTTAAACTAAAAACAGCAGAATCAAGGAAATTGTTTCTAGTTCTCGACAATTTATTTTCAAATTCGAAAAGCAAATGGCTTTGTTTACCAGTAGTAGATTGCTTCTTTTTCACCACATTCATGGCCTCGTTCTCGTGTCCTCGTTCCTCATCACTGTCAAGTACCACTTCATTCGCGATTTCGTCTTCAGTCTGAGCTTCAAGATTTTCAAGCGAATCAGGTATATCCACAACCTCAGTATCCGTGCCAAGTTTAAAATATCCGGATTCTGGATGAGGACTCCCCAATGGAACGGTGTCATCAGAAGGAACAGTATATTGATATTCATTCTCCATCCTAACTTCAACCTAAAATTTCCTGTTTCCAAATCAAATAAAGCTTATGTTATCAGAAGAATCGGTAAAACCATCTAACAGCAATTAAAATATACGGAAAAAAAAAATGCTTCCATATTTTTTTTCCCATTTTGTTTGGGTACAGCATAAAATTTAAAAATACTTCATTTTTTTCTTATTTGTTTGGATACAGCATAAAATCATTCACCACGTTTGAGAGTAATCATAATAATACAAATAATCATCATAATCACTGCAAAAATCTCAATTTTATTTCGTAAAAACACAAAGGGGATTTATTGATATGATTAAAAAACAGAAAATTACATTATACTTCATTAACAGACGATCATTTACCTCAGGAATTACACAAAATGGAAGAATCCACTGTCCAATTTTTTCATAAGCACGCCATTTTAGCTTCAAAGATTAGAATTAATTGTATGTACTAATCAAGAAATACAGTGTTTTAGATGGAAAAAAAATGATTACTAGATATGAAGAGACCCATGGAAAATCATTCGCAAGTTTTGGAGGGAATTTATATTCTAATTTTAAATATAAAAAAATAATTTCAAATCAAGCGGGTTAACATGTCGGGCATTTGGTCTAGTGGTATGATTCTCGCTTAGGGTGCGAGAGGTCCCGAGTTCAATTCTCGGAATGCCCCTCTTTCTCTTTTTTTCAACCTTTCTTTTTGCCTTTATTTATTTATTTTTTCCTCCTTTGGTTTTCGTTACTATTTTGGAGTCATACAAGAAAAAGAAAAATGAATTGGAATATGATAATATCAATTTTATTCTATCCCTTTTGTTTAGCCTGATGGATTATTTAACACAAAATAAATGCGGATAAAAAGAGTCAACAAATGAAAACAAAAGATTAAAGAATGAGAAAAAAAGGGGCATTCCGAGAATCGAACTCGGGACCTCTCGCACCCAAAGCGAGAATCATACCACTAGACCAAATGCCCACTTAATAAGAAGCTGAAAATTAATTTATTTAACTAAAAAAATAGTAATAACATTCATGCCAATTTGTTTTCGGTTACACTTAATTTTATGCAAAATTTGATGGATAGGATTATCCCAATCACGAAATGTTTCCCATTTATATAAATTTTTCAATCACACCTCAGACCAAATACTGAGTTTTAATATTGATACTTGTTTGGTGAGAATACAATTTTTCAAATTTTTACCTTTATTTCGACATACGAAATGCGTAAACACGTTATTGTTTAATACAATACTTACAAAATTAAGGGCGTGTTCGGTAGAGATTAAAATTGAAAAACTAGTCGTTATTGTTGACTTTTATTAGACGAGTGAGATCAAATAACGGCTATATTTTCAATTTTAATCGGATTAAAATCTATACCAAACAGGCTCTAAGTGTCTAAACATAATGGTAATTCATAATAGATGTTGAATTCTATGCATTTTAGTTGTGATAGGTATGAGGTCCATCATTCTCGTATCGAACACGTGATAATTTGCAGGGCTTGCAAAATGTTTCATCCCCCAATTCCACGAAGAAAGAATTTGCTATGATGATCGTTTTCAAATAAATGATATAAACACCTTTTTCGACACACAACACAAAATATTAAAAAAGAAGAAGTGCATATTCATCACTGATTTATTGTCGAACTGATAATACAATTGGATACATCCAACTCGTGTTTACAGAAAAAAATTAAGCGGTTCGAAGGTTCCAAACCTTTGCAAAGTCAAGCAACTACTCCAGCGCTATCCGCTGAACAATAAGATTCACTGCTGCATTTGCCGAGGAAAATGCTCCATGGAAGCTCTCTTGATAGGATATAGATTCCAATTCTACTGCCATTTTTAACAAAATCTCTCCCAGATCGGTTTGTTTTTCGACCAGTGATTTGTAGTACGAGGTGGCAGCAATGTTGCTTATCTCAACATTAGTTGGCTCTGGGCAATACTCATCGTCTAACCATTTGTGCAAAGTCACTCTTAGCCATTCAGATTCCTGCAGTTATACCAGCAAAACATGAATTTGCCCGCATGTAACACATTTTTTAACCCAAATCATTCATCTGAAGGTCATTGCAAACTTTTTACAGACTTCCAGCAAATTTAGGATCTCCATAGATAGCTTTAAAACAAGAACAGAGACGAGAAGGTAAAGGGATATGGGAAACTTGGAACACTATAGGAGTGTAATTGCGACAATTCATACACCATATTTTCAGAAACAATTTAAATACTACTTTTCATAAACAGATAAGAACTTCCACTAACTTTCAAAGCAATTACTCCCTTATAAACCCTTCTTTATTACAATTCCAGATATACACAACCATACATTACACAGAACGATTTTGGGGTTTATGCATAAAAGAGAAAATTTTAATCAATTATGAAGTTGCTATTGATTCTAAGTTGACCGTATTAAAATCAAATACACCCTTATTACATTTTTACTTGTTCCTTCCAAAAATAAACAGCCAGACATTACTCACCTAACAAATTGAGATTTTAGGCATGGAAAGGAAAAGTCCAGGAGGATATCTTTACAAAAAAAACATCATGGTTTAAAGGTCAAAGTGTGAAATAAACATCCCCTCAATTTTTCACTTAACATGTCTTATTTAGGCAAGGGTAAGGGAGATCCAGGAATGTAAGTCCAGGGTGCAGGTTGATTTAACTGATAATAACATTTTAAAACAAGGTAATAACAAAAGAATTAAAAACTGTCAGTAATAAATTAAACATTTGTTCCTTTATCTTCAAATGGATAACAATTAGTAGGCAAGCTTATTTGTTTACTGAATGCTATTTTAAAACACATTTCGACCAACTGTATGTGGCTACTGCTCTATTACAAAGATGAACTTAATCAAGAATTTGATAAAATCTTACAATTAATAAAATCGGATTCAGGTACACGAATCTTTTCTTTTTCTTTTTTTTGCAACTGTATTCAGTTTATGGCACCACTACGTCAAATCACGTTAAGTAAATTTTTTTAGCTAATTACTGCTTGTTTAATAAGGTGTATAAAACTGAACTAAATAGGACAACTAACAAATTTTATCACACAACTCTTTCAATCAATCTTACCTAGTTCAATATAATGGCAACGCTTGTCGTCTTGAAACAAAATTTTGCAATTTCGTTCATAGTCCAATGACTATTATTTGTAACCCATTATTAATCACATTAACAGTACAAGAAACTAAAAATCAATTAGCCTATGTTTGAGCTTCATTGAGCACACACTTTTGATATTGTATTTAAGTGAATCTATCCTCAGTGACAAGCAGTTGACACCTAAACTGGTGCGTGAGATCATTTGTGCTGAATAGGATAACTTTTTAACTACCCATTCTCCAAAAAAATAAACTAAAATAAAAATTACTATTTAATTTCCCCAAAAATGAGGCTCAAACAGGCCTTAATGTTGTCACTACTTTAATTACAAAGACAGTGCCATAATTAACATAGCCTTGTTCAAATTAAAAATTGCAGTAGTAAACTCAAAAGGAAAAAAGAAATACCTCTGACGCTTTGGAGGGGTCACACCAATGGTTCGGAACCCTAAGGTCTTGAAGAGAATTCTGTGGATCTTCACTGCCATCGCTCTGTGGACTGGAGTAAGCAAACATTGTTGGAATTCCGGCAAATCGAGCTTGACATTGCTGAAAGCAGTTAAATTGAAATTTAAGGAACGGGACACCAATTTCTCCAATTTTAACCTTACCAGTTTTCCGAAATATTGGGTTAATCATGACTGAGTTATTGAATATTAGGGTACCCATTTCTTCAACAATTTGGTTTTCCCTCAATTTTGTAGTGAAATTGAAAATGGAAACTTTCAATGGCGGGAAAATTGGGGCAAATAGATGAACTTTAACAGCCTGCCGTGTCAGTGGATGAGGGTAGTTGTATAGAAGAAAATCCTGAAGCTAACGATATTTTGTTGGGATTTTTTTATTTTATTTTATTTTTAAGCCTCTTTGGTTGGTGCCCTTGTGAGTTGCAAACATGGAACTTTTTGTTGGGACGTCTCGAATACTCCTTAGATTGAAGAGCCACAACGGACTCAAATTGAACTGGGTGATTCTTTTTAGATTACTAGTGAGAAGCACGTGTAATGTACGTGACCAACGTAGTTGGCTACTTAATAGTGATGAACTTTAACAGCCTGCCGTGTTAGTGGATGAGGGTAGTTGTATAGAAGAAAATCCTGAAGCTAACGATATTTTGTTGGGATTTTTTTATTTTATTTTATTTTTAAGCCTCTTTGGTTGTTGCCCTTGTGAGTTGCAGACATGGAACTTTTTGTTGGGACGTCTCGAATACTCCTTAGATTGAAGAGCCACAACGGACTCAAATTGAACTGGTTGATTCTTTTTTGATTAAATAAATATTCGAACGTGTATCCGAATCAAAATCGACAGGTTTGATTCGATTCTCGATTCTAGATCAAGAATCGAATAATAACAGAATATTCCTATTTTTTTATATTAAACATGCCAAATTATTTTAATTTTTTCCTATTTCATCTGCCAACTAATTAATTGAGCTCAAAAATATTATTTTTCTATTTCATTTGCCAACTGATTAATTGGACCCAAAATATCCTTTTTTTCCTGTTTTCAGGTCAAACCCAACTTTGTAATTCAAATTTCAAGAATCAAAATAGAGTGGCCTAAGTTTTTGTCAGTCATCCTGTTGTTTTTCAAATAATCGAAGCTGAACAACTTGTCTCTCTTCATCTTACTCTTTTCCTACTCTATTCATTGAATTTCCCCTACTTTGATCAAAGTAATTTGAATACATTAGTGAATGGATTTTATTAGAAAACTTGTTATTTGTATATTTTTAAATGGATTAATTGTAGAAAATCCCTCTAGAAACGATTTCCATTTGCGATATATTCCCTACCTGTTGAAATCACAGAAAACTCTCATATTTGAAACATTTTGTGCGAAAACCCCCTATCGTTAAGATCCATCAAATTTTTCATTAAAAATAGTAAAAGATGTCAAAATTAAAAATGAAAAATTGCAATTTTAGTACCCATACTTATATTTTTTTTTACAAATTAAATCCAAAATGTTTATATATACTACCTACAATCCTAAATCTTTTAAATTTTATTTTTCACCCCACTTCATCTTCTTCCTGAAAATCCAATTGAGACGCTATCCAAATTAAAATTAAAAGTGGTAAAATGGTAGCTTTAAAATCCAATTGATTCAAATGCCCTTAAATTTGTTGATAAGAATCCTTCCGAGGTGCTAAACACAATCAATATTAACTAGGGCTGTAAGCAAAAATGGCCAAATCGGAAAATCGAACCGAAATCGCATTTTAGAAACCGTCGGCTGGCGCTACGTGGATTCGCCAACGAAATGGTTTTGAACCAA
>CAIGRR010205868.1:0-10621 GCA_903798365.1 Fraxinus sp. 1973-6204 | reverse complement strand
CGACTACCGTAAATATTAAACTAATCGGAAGATAAATGAGGTTTTTTTTTTTTTTTTATTAAATCTCACCAGCTTTCCAAAAATCATCGTTAAAAAATCTAGACACCCTTTTTAAGTAAGTTTGAGATCATTATTATTAATGCGATTGAGCTTGAAGCACCAAATCTGAAGCAATAATACTAAACACGACTTTGATGCTGATAGATATTAGTTACAAAGTGGATGAAAAATCTTAGTTCCGATCTGGTGAGAATTTTTTTATCCTATCCACTTGAGGGCACAAGATCGATTTTATTCAAAATATTTTATTTATATATAATTGTTCACTTTTCTATGTCAAACTCCTTTTGATAGTCTCGTGAAGATAAATTTATGGAAAGCTTTCTCGAAATTCTTAATCAATCCTTTTAGTAAGTAAGAACAAGAGTAAGTTTCATATATTAAGTTAACGATTCAATAAATTATTTATATTATGTTGATAATGAATAATCGAATATAAAGCCTTGTTTGGTTTGATTTATATTTCAAATTCATATTTCAACGGTATTATATGCTTTGAAATAAACTACAATCAATAAAAAAAAGGGCAATTTTGAAAGTGATAGGACAACTTATTTATACATTACATTAACACTTATGACATGTTTGGTAGAGTTTATGCTTTTTATTGAAGAGTTTTACGAAGAAGATCAATTAAAGTTCTTTTAGTTAGAGTTAGCCCATGTTTGGTACATATTAAAATTTTCATTTTCATTCTTCTACTCATTTTTAACCACACATTTTTCAATAAAAAAAATATTTTCATTTGGGTATATAGCACAAAACATTCACTTTCAATGTCATTGTACAAAAAGTCCATACCTTTCATATTTTGCATTTTCACCCCTACCTTCCATATTTCATTGTACAAAATGTCATTTTCAACCATTTTTTCAATAAAATGACGATTTTACCCTTCTATTCAAATGAAACAAAAAGGAAAAAAAAAAATAACCAATTGCAATCTCTCCTATTCAAATGAAACAAAAAAAGAAAAGAAAAAAATAAACAACTAATTGCAATCATAGTCCTAAACTTTTTTAAAAATGCAAATGAGTCCAAAATTTATGAAAGTATTAAAAATATATAAAAAAACTCTCTCTTCTCCTCTGCCTTCTCAACCGATGTCGTTGTCGCCGCCGCCACCAAAACCATTGGAAAAACATCTTTTCAAATGTGACTTTTGCGTTGAACGCGACTGCCGTGTATGGAGGTATGGAATTGGGGCTCAATTGATCATCTATTCTTTCAATTGGCAAATTACCCATGATCTTGTGACCATCAATTACATTTATGCTGGTCGAGTATGGAGCAATATCATCAAAAACAACCCCAATTGGAGCAGCCAGACCTTCATCATGCACATGCATCTCTATTGAATTCAATTCCTTGTTTTGACTATCAATTGGCTTGATTAGTTGATGACATATAGTTATTCCATCCTCAGTTGAAGTTCCGCTCACAGAATTAAACATTTGGAGCAACATTGATTCATCAAATTCCTTTGTTCCGAATTTTTCGCATAAAACTCCGAACTTCACCCATAAATTGATCGAGTGTAGGATGAAATTAGCATTGACCCATGGTTGAGCTAGGTTCACCCATGGTGGAGGAGTTCAAACCATGTGGTCTGCAACCATAGGTCGACCGGACGACATCAGAATTGGCAAAAGTCGAACCCTGCAAAACGGACTTCGCGAATGTTGAATTTTCTGGGATTAATTCATATTGTTAAGGTGCTATTTGAGTTAAATTGATACAATGGGAAGATTCTTCTGGATGTGGGGAGTTAACCAGTGGTGAGTTTCGATTGTGTCGGTGGTCGGAGGTGGAGATTTCGGTGATTTGCAGATTTTCAAGCGGGTAACTTTGATCTGTGATTCCGGCCAGAATAGTTTTTGTTTTTGGAAAGTGTTGGGTGGTAATGGAAGGGGGGTTAAGGGCTTTCCACCAGTATCAATATCCGGTGGTTTTAGTGGTCGTAGGTTGCCCAAAAAATGGGACATACTTGACAGCGGCTCAATGCAAAAGTCACGTTTCAAAAGATATTTTTCCAATGATTTTGGCGGTGGCGGCGATGGTAGTGGAGGAGAAGAAAGAAGGTTTTTTTTGTTATTTTTGATTCTTTCATAAATTTTGGATTCATTTGCATTTTTTTTAAAATTTAGGACTATGGTTGCAATTAGTTACTTTTTTTGTTTCATTTGAATATGAGGGTAAAATCGTCATTTTATTGAGAAAATGGTTGAAAAGGATATTTTGTGCAATGAAATGTGGAAGGTATGGATGAAAATGTCAAAAAATGAAAGGCGTGAAAGTTTTGCACAATGACATTGAAAGGTATGAATGTTTTGTACTATTTACCCTTTTCCATTTTAACAATAACTTTTCCTTATTTTCAATTACACATTTTCCATCAATCTAATATTCCAGAATACATTCTTCCAAAATAATGTGGCTCTAACACACCATTAGTATTGCTAAAAAATTATCAAAAAAATATTCAAAAATAACTTTTTAATTTTAAAGCAGTTTTAACTTTTAAAAAACCCTCCCAAACATATCCTTAGGCCCCGTTTGATCTACATTATTATCTTATTAAAATAAAAATTATGACCGTTATCCATCACATCAATATTTAAATTCAAAGTTTCTATCTCTTGTGTGATCCAAATAACGACTATATTTTTCATTCTCATTCTATAATAATTTGGCTCAAATAGGGATATAATATGATTTATGTTCATCATACATTGATAGGTTACTTAAAGATTGAACATGATTTTTCAATTTTCTTGATTCAAAGCTATAGGTTCGCGATTGTTACTTTTTTATTTTTCTAATATTTGATTAAGGAGTAATTATATTCGCACTATATTTTGATTTCATTTAAAATTTATGATCTTTACTAATTGTAAAACTTTTGTCCATACTATTTTTTCGTCAAATTTTATTTTCAACATTCTATTAATTAACAAATCCTATATTTGATTACGGTTGCAATTAAAATATTTTTTTGTGCGCTATAAAATGAGAATAAAATATTTTATCTCACTTTTACATTTAATATGATTATTAAAAATAAGTTATTTTACACCTTTAAATTGACATAAATCATTAGAAGATACTAATTTATAAAATATTAAAGATAAGAGTTCGTAATAAATAAAGTTAAGGACATAAAAGTTACCGTAAGTAAAAAAAAATGCTACTTATACATAATGAAATTAATATAATGATTTATATACAGATATCAAAAAGAGAGTGAATATATTTTTTTTTATTTGGTTGAAGAAATTTTCATCCAATTATATCTCATCATATTATGTACATATAAATCATTATATAAATTAAAATTGAAGATGTTAAATGAAATTAAAGCATGGCATAAATAATAATAAAATATTGCGTGAATATAATTATCTTTGATGATTTGAAAATTCATGTTACCCGTAAACGTCGAACGAGTCCGCCATTTACATTTTCGGATTTTCCAATACTTAATGCACTTGTATAGCTCTTCTTTACTATTTCTTTCTGTCCAACTTTCTCAGTTTGTACTCCACGCATCAACACCTGCACCTTTCCGCCATAGCCATGGCATTGGCGCCGTCAACGCAAGTCCCACTATTGGAGCCCCATCCAGTCGAGCTCGACACAGAGCTCGAAAAATCCTTGAAAACTCTCGAAAACTTCCTCGGACTAATCGGCTTCGGGCAGTACACTCTCCTCGGCACTGCCACGTCGTGGCTCGTTTTCATTATACTCGCCGTCGCTTTGCCGGTTCTTTCAATCCAGATCGCGTACTGCTCCAACTGCGAGAAGTACGCGATAAAGAGTTTCGAGCTCGAAATTCTGGCGTCGCACACAGTCGTTGCTGCTATATCTCTCCTCTGCATTTCGCATATTCTCCGAAAGTATGGCGTCCGGAAGATGCTGTTTGTTTATCATTGCCATGGACATTTGACGCAATTTCGGAATCTCTGCCTTCAAAAAATTCGCGTAAGATTCAGTGTTATTGATATCTAATCAACACAGCGAAATTTTATGTTAATCACCGAATTTTAATTTTACAATAATTAACACGAAACTTTTTTAGGGTTTTGATATTGATTTTCTGAGTGATAGCCGTCTTCCTGTTGCCCGTGACTTCTCTGTCTTCTCGTAGAGTAGTGAACTGTAACTTTAATCTGTATATTTGATAATGAAGAATACTTCTGAAAATTTTGGATTTATTTATTTATTTTGCAATTTACTAGAATTAGAAAGTTTTAATTAATATGAAGGATGTTCATTTCATCTATTATTCTGCATGTTAATATCATGTGTATTGGCTTGATATTGTGCCTTATACACGAGAAGTTGTGAGGGAAATTTAGCTCTGGTGGATGATGGAATTACCATTTTCTTTATTCATAGTAATGGTTCTTGTATCATATTCTCTTTGTAAGATTCATTTACTTTCATTTTTAAAAGCATACTTTACACATTTC
Source organism: Fraxinus sp. 1973-6204 (assembly GCA_903798365.1). Classification (NCBI taxonomy): domain Eukaryota; kingdom Viridiplantae; phylum Streptophyta; class Magnoliopsida; order Lamiales; family Oleaceae; genus Fraxinus; species Fraxinus sp. 1973-6204. The sequence goes on along the minus strand of CAIGRR010205868.1, from coordinate 6,089 downwards.
GTGCTTTTTTAACACATAAAGATTAAAGACTTATTGCCAGGATATATACAAGATGGCTCAGACGCCGATCATAATGGTTCTCTTTAACAAGTAATAGATTTGTTTCCTTTTTTTTTCCCTTTCTCTCCCTAACTTAATAATAATAAAAGGTTTTTCTTTCTTGTGTATCTCAGTATTTTTTTTTTCCAAAGTTAGGTTGTGCGTAGTAACTTATAAATTGTCAAAATCTCATTTTCAACCGCATATTCCAATGGACCACGAGTACTATCTACTTATCCACCACTCTTTCTATCTACTTATAAATTAAAACGTTTATAAATCATTCCCAAACGGAGGCTAACTCATGATTGTTTTTCAGGTCTTTTACTGCTTGTTGACTTCGTGGGTTGTTATTTGTCTTATATTAAAGGTGGCACGTGAGATTACTCGTGTGGTTCATCTACACCATGATTCTTGGTGGTGGTCTGCTTTGATGTTGCTCGCTTGCATTATAACGTATACGTATGTAACTCTAGTCTTCTTGGCTGGTTGTGCCGTGTTCCACTTGGTGGGAAATTTGCAAGTGATACACTTTGAAAATTATGCAAAACTATTGGAAAAGGATTTGGATGTTTCAGTTTACATCGAAGAGCACATGCGTTTAACCTCTTATTTATCCAAAATAAGCCACAGGTTTAGGGTATTTCTTCTTCTAGAATTCTTGGTTGTTACAGTTAGTCAGTTCATGGCTCTATTGCAGACAACAGGGAACCATGGGATCATCAACTTTATGAATGGTGGTGATTTTGCGGTAGGTCTCTGGTTGCCTTCTCAATAGATTGTTAATACAGAGTATTATTTTATGTTTTACCTCCGCTAAAATAAATAAGTATATTAATTATTACCTGGAAGAGTGGAAGGAGTAGAAAAAACTAGTACTGTCAATAGACCTATGTAATTTTCTTCACTGGATCTCTGAAATCTTGTATAGGTACTTGTTGAATAACCTCATTTATGGACTTAAATTGATGGAGAGGGGATGAATTTTACACATCTAAATTATGTCTTAGACACGCTCCCACACATGCAAGTAAAATTCATTTTTCCTTCAAATGCCTAGCACTAGACCCTGGCCAGCCTTGAGAATTTTGGGGCCTTAGGCCTACTTTATATAAGGCCTTCTATATACATTTTATGAGCTCATCTATATATGTAATATAGAAAGCTTTAATATTATAGGGGCCCTTCCCGGCTTCCCCTATGCAGGGCCCTATGTCAGGGGCCAGGGCAGGCTCTGCCCAATATGCACACAATAAATGGGTGAGAACGAGACTTGAACTTAGGACTTTTACATACTCTCGTACAATGTTGCATTAACTCGTGTAAAAGCCTTAAACAGCTAGAGATTGGACCAACTTATTTATTTAAACTATGTTAAATAGTTTTGCCAACTGTTTTTATATGGTTGAAGGTAAGAAATTGCTCAATTTTCAAGCTTCTTAGCCCACATGGCAATGAAAAATTATCCAGAGTAGATAGAAATGTAGTAATGTGCAAGATTGTCAACAATAATTTGGATGAACTTCAGTCTATCGATCTCTGATCCATCATATAAGAATTTTAAATGCTAATAACTCTATATGCAGGTGTTATCTGTTGGTCAGCTTGTCGGGATTGTGCTCTGTCTGAATGCAGCTGCAAAGATATCTCATAGAGCACAAGGCCTTGGTTCAATTGCTAGTAGATGGCATGCATTGATTAGTTGCAATTCAAATGATGGTTCCTTTTCAGCTGTTTCAGATAGTGCTGGAAATTCTGATGTTCCATATCCCGTGCATCCATTATCTGTAAATTATTCAGAAGGTGATTTGGAGTCTAGTGATTACTCGCAATTGCACATGAATTTGCAATTTACATCTTCCATGTCATCATATCAAAAGAGACAAGCCTTCGGTGCGTATACATAAATGTTACTTGATTGCCATTTTTGTGTTTTGTTATCTTCGATAGAACTTGTTTGCAGTCTTGTGCAACTATGATCAATATATGTAGTTCTAACTGTAGATGGTCGTGAAGTGTGCCATTTTCTTCAATAAAATGATAAAATGGGTAACTTAAACTCTTGTTATATTAATCACATAGAAGAAATTGCCTGCTATAACAGCATATTATTGAAAGGCCCAGTTCTCGAACTCTGTGATATTAAACTACGTGTTTCTGGAGAAGAATTGGGGATTGGCTGACTGCATATATCAAGACATTTTCAAATGTTTTCCGAGTGCTCTTCGTACTCTCAATCACCATGTGTTTATGTCTTCAATGTGTGAGCGTGCATGTCTATGTCTATGTCTAACAACTTCTGGAACCACGACGGCCTAGAATAGGCATCTGAATTTATTTCTGTATAGGATGTTTAGAGGTGTTAATTGTTAAGATTTGGGGTCCCATCTTAAAATGTCAACTTTATTAAGAGGAGTAACCCAATTTTTATAAGTTGGTTTATGTTTTCATCTTTTATTCGATGTTGGATTCTATTCCTTAATATGTCCCCGCAAGATGGTGATTTGTTTTAGCATAACAATCTTGAAACCCGTGTAACAAAGTCAAGGTGACCACACTCTCTTCATTAAGCACTTGTCTACAGGGGGAGTAAGTGCACTTCTAGTCTATGTGGACGACGTCATAGTGTCTGGAAACAATGAAAGAGTAAAACACGAATTGAAGCAGAGACTAGAAAAAGAGTTCGAGATAAAAGAATTGGGGAAACTGAAGTACGTACTTGGCATTGAAGTGGCATATTCTATACAAGGAATCCTCATATCTCAACAAAAGTATGTAACTGATTTGTTGACAGAAACTGGGAAGATTAGGTGTAAGCTAGTTTCTACACCAATGGATCCAAATCATAAATTGGGAGAAGTTAAAGAAGACCCAGTTGTTGATAAAAGAATGTACCTGAGGGAGGTTGGTAGACTTATATACCTTGCTCTCACTCGACCAGATATAGCTACTCCGGGAGCGTGATCAGTCAATTCATGCATGATTCTAGAGAACCTCATCTTCAAGCATCATATAGGGTACTACATTACTTAAAAGGCAGCCCGGGGAAAGGAATTTTATTTAAAAAGAACAATAATCTAACTCTGGAAGCTTATACCGATGCCGACTAAGCAGGTTCCCTAGTAGATAGGAGATCAACTACAGGGTATTACTCTTTTCTTGGGGGTAATCTAGTGACATGGAGAACCAAGAAACATAATGCGTTGGCAAGGTCATCTGCAGTATCAGAATTCAGGGCTATTGCTCAAGGATTGTGTGAACTACTTTGGCTAAAGATCATCCTAGATGATTTAAAAATCAAATGGGAAAGCCCTATGAAGCTCTATTGGGATAACAAGTCAGCTATTAATATTGCTCATAATCCTATTCAACACGATAGGACAAAGCATATTGAAATTGATAGGCATTTTATTAAAGAAAAATTGGAGGAAGGATTGGTGTGTATGTCCTATGTCCCTTCAGGACAACAATTAGCTGATGTTCTAATAAAAGGGCATAATAGTTCGAGTTTCCATGATTTTGTATTCAAGCTGGGAATGGAAGACATCTATTCCTCAGCTTGAGGGGGAGTGTCGAGTTGTAAAAATGTTGTAAATAGATTAGGAAAATAATATGGAATTCAATCCTCTATAAGTTGGTTTATATTTTCATTTTTTATTCGATGTGAGATTATATCTCTTAACATGCCTCCGCATGATGGTGGTTCGTTTGAACAGACCAATCTTGAAATTCGTGTGCTTATTTTTTTTAGTCTTAATCGGCTCGAATTGCTTTTTGAAATTTAATGGGCTCTGATACCATGTTAAGATTTTCGGCTCCATTTTAAAATGTCGACCTTATTAAGAGGAGTAACCAAATACTTTATAAATTGATTTATATTTTCATTTTTTATTTGATGTGGGATTTTATCCTAATTTTGGGTCAAGGGCAGAAGTTCTTTTAGTCTCAAAATTGACCTAGTTTTTTGCTTGATGATTTGAGAATCTTTTATCTCTATTCTATTGTGCATCTATAATGCTGTCTTACTCGAGTTTTCTTGGTTTGCAGTTACTTATGTGCAGTCGAATACTGGTGGATTCACTATCTTTGGATGGATGGTTGATCGTGTGCTCATCAACATGATTTTCTTCATTGAGCTTTCACTGGTTTTCTTTGTCCTCGGGAAGACTATCACAATCACAACTAGATGACAATATGCCCCCACCCCCACCCCCACCCCCACCCCCTCTCTCTGAATGGGGCAGCTAAAATAGTATGATCACTATTAATAGCTGTGTATTGTAACATTTACGACTTTGCATAAAGCAACATAGTTTTAACTGANCCCCCACCCCCTCTCTCTGAATGGGGCAGCTAAAATAGTATGATCACTATTAATAGCTGTGTATTGTAACATTTACGACTTTGCATAAAGCAACATAGTTTTAACTGATGCTCTTATGTAACATCTCACAGATGGATTTTATGTTAAGACTGATCTATAAACATGTTACTGTTTGCTAATGATCCAACTGTACTTGACTAAATGGTCTCTTGTTCTTGTGCAAAGACCCCCTGCCTTGAAATTTGATGGACCTTCAGTTGCTGTTGAAATAAGCACAGCAAAAAGCTTCTTTCTAGGTAAACTTATTTTACTTTCTTTGTTGCACGTCTCTATTTTGCTAATGTGTTGTTCAATTGATAGTCACAAATTGAGCTACATGACACTCGGTAAGCTTGAAATGGTAGAAAGATGCAAGGCCCATTAATGGTCCACGTGCATGGGCCTATCGGGCTTGAATGGGGGCAGCAGGCCCAACAATTTTTCAAATTTTAGGTTGAATAAAGTCACTAAGCTAGGCACCTCCCCTCTCTTTCCTACCCTATACTGCAAGTCTTGTTACCTACTATATAAATCTCTTCTATAGTAGTCTAACATATGGAAAAATCCCATCAAGATGGATTGAAGATCCTCCCTTGGTTCGAATCAGCCTGAGTGAAGAGTTGGCGAACATCTTTTGGAGTTGACATGCTTCCTTAGTTGCGAGAATTTCTTCTCTATCCCGGCACTTTCTATCCTTATTTTTTGAGGTCCCCAAGAACCTTTAGTATTTGTATTCCATCGACCCTTATTTCATGGATAATCATTAGTATTCCTCTCGCTATGCAAAGTTAATTAAAAAAGCCCGTACAAGCCATGTGTTAATTAAGCTCGACTCTGCTTTATTCAACTAGTCAATTCATGACATAATTCATGATGTTGAATAATTCGGGTCCAATTTATCTATAGTTAGAGAGGACTTGTGTCTTCTACTATACCTTATTGATGTGCAATCACATAGATCACCGATGCTTAGGATTTAGGTGGCAACGGTGACATACGTTAAGCCCTTGTTTGATAATTATTGTTTGAAAACTTTTTTTTTTACGTACTCATTTCTAATCAAACATTCACACAATAAAATATTCTGTATCAGTATGTAAACTCAAAAATTTTCTTTACTTTTTTACCACATATTCTCCTAAAATCACTATTCAAAATATTGTTTTAGTCAAATAATGATAATCAAACATATAGTTCCTTTGTCCCTATGTGAAGATTTTTTGAGTAGTAATTTTTTGAAAATTTGCGTCATTAAAAGTAGAAAATAAGTTACAAGAAAATATGAAAAATATTTTTTATTTTTATTTTTGGAGAATGTGATTGAGAATGAGAGTGGGGGAGAAAGTGATTTTGGAGAAAAAAATCGGTTTCAAAAAGTAGTAAATTGGTCTCAACTTTCAATTCTAATTGAAATCATTCTCCAATAGTGAAAATGGTCTAATGGTTTTTAAATTATATGAAGTTAAATTTAAATTTCTAATTTGGACTAGAACTTCAAATCTTGAAGTGAAGCATATTTTCATCGAAATATTTATCGATTTCTATCATTTGAATAAGGGTTAATTTCACAAACGGTCACTGAAGTTACATCAAAATTACAAAACGGTCACTGAAGTTTAAAACTTGTACTAACGGTCACCGAAGTTACTTCCAATTTCACTAATGGTCATTGAAGGACCTTTTCATT
>CAIGRR010205851.1:0-16044 GCA_903798365.1 Fraxinus sp. 1973-6204 | reverse complement strand
GTAGAGAACCATTCCAAACTTACACTGCTGTTTTTCTTTTGTTTTGATTCTATATGATTTATTTTTTATATAGTTGCGATGCCTCTGTGTTGACTTTTTCATGTCCCCTTTTGGTTGTGTTGTACTAGTTCATATATAGACGGCATGATACTTATATAAAAGTAATGGTGCAAGTTAGGTAGTGTATTGACTTTTTGCTGATTCTTTTGGGTAATTCAAATATATTCACATAGTTATTGCTTGATAGTTCAATGAGGTCTAAGTTTTGTTGATAATATTTGAAACTGCAGGTATGCATGTCTACTTTTTATTGATTGATTCCTTTCTATCTCTTTTTTCGGATTCAGATGCTGGAATATATAAGTTAGGGATTGGTTTGCTATTTGAAATTATATCTTATAATCCATGTATGTGCACACACAAGGCAACAATCAGTTTAAGATACCAGGATCACCCTAAGTTGAGTCGTCACAAATTTCTTTCCACTTTTTTTTTTTGGAATCACCCCCTTCAGGTTTACCAAGTAATTTCATCTCCATCCATTTAAGTCACCTATTTTGCCTAGTTATTGCTTATACGTTTTATATATTTGTGTTCCTGTTTTGTTTGATGGCCCATTCCCCCTTGTTATGCCCCTTGGTTTAAGTAAACAGAGAACTTATTCCAGATGAATTCGTTAAGATTTACTTGATTTTGTAAGTCTTTAGTATTGTTTTTCAGTGGTGTTTTCTTACTAGATATGTATGGATGTTGTGCTTCTTCATCACACTTTTGACTCAATGATGTGCTTGATTATGAGTAAGCTTTGATACTTTTGTGTAATTCATGATTTTTTCATGTAGATGGATACGGAAAATTCAGATCTTGGACATGTTATTGAGGTATGCACTGATGTGCCAGCCACAGAAAGGGGCTTTGCTGGAAGCAAGGGATGTGGAGAGGCACCATGTGGTTTTGCTGACGCCAATACCAGTTCTGCAGATACACATGAGCGTTCAGCTTCTATGAGGAAGCTTTTGATTGCAGTTGCGTTGTGCATCGTTTTTATGAGCATTGAAGTTTTTGGGGGTATCAAAGCCAATAGTCTTGCAATTTTGACCGATGCAGCTCATTTGCTATCTGATGTTGCAGCTTTTGCAATATCTTTGTTTTCTCTATGGGCTGCAGGATGGGAAGCTAATCCACGTCAATCTTATGGTTTTTTTAGAATCGAGATTTTGGGGGCATTAATTTCAATTCAAATGATTTGGCTTCTTGCTGGAATCCTTGTCTATGAAGCCATTGTTCGACTTATACATGATACAGGCGAAGTAAAGGGCTTTTTGATGTTTTTGGTTTCTGCATTTGGACTGCTGGTCAATGTTATTATGGCTCTCTTGTTGGGACATGATCACGGGCATGGCCATGCTCATGATCACGGTCATGGCCATAAGGCTCACAACCTAGACCATGACCATGAACATGTGCACAGTCATGGAGTTAGTGTCACCCGACATCACCATCACGAGGGACCCTCCAGATACGATGAGCATCATTATGTCCACGTTGAAGACCACACTGAGCCATTGCTAACGAGTACCTCTGAAGGTGAAGGTAAATCAGAAGGCAAAGATAAGCAAAAGAAGAAGCGAAATATAAATGTTCAGGGGGCTTACCTTCATGTGCTAGGAGATTCAGTACAAAGCATTGGGGTTATGATTGGTGGAGCAATTATCTGGTATAAACCAGAGTGGAAAATCATTGATCTGATTTGTACCCTCATTTTTTCTGTAATTGTGCTGGGCACTACAGTCAATATGCTACGAAACATTCTTGAGGTTCTTATGGAGAGTACTCCTAGAGAGATTGATGCAACAAGGCTCGAGAAGGGTCTTTGTGAGATGGAAGAAGTTGTTGCCATACATGAATTGCATATATGGGCAATTACTGTGGGGAAAGTGTTATTAGCTTGCCATGTCAAAATTAACCCTGAAGCAGATGCTGACATCGTGCTGGACAAAGTCATTGACTATATCAAGAGGGAATACAACATCAGTCATGTAACAGTCCANAATTACTGTGGGGAAAGTGTTATTAGCTTGCCATGTCAAAATTAACCCTGAAGCAGATGCTGACATCGTGCTGGACAAAGTCATTGACTATATCAAGAGGGAATACAACATCAGTCATGTAACAGTCCAGATAGAAAGACAACAGATCTAACGAGTGAGGCTTCTCACGAAACTTGTTTAACTTTTCAATTCAGTCCTTGGGATATCAACTTTCAATTTTACCAAGTTTGGCTCGTCTCTTTTTGTTTTGTGCTGTGTTGTTTTAGTGGTATTGAAGGATATGGCTCTACTTGGGTAACACTTGACCTTGTCTCACTTCACTGTCTATGTTCATTGTCTGAAAAACATACTGGACCTCTGTTAATTTGATGTGTATAATTTGAACCTGTGGAACATGTAACATTATTTTCCTTTTTAAAGTTGTGTTGGGATGGAATGCTGCAAGTAAATTGAACAGTTGCTCAGAAAGGTTATAAAGTAATGCAAGTATGATTAAGGATGGCTTTAATGTGTTGTCGAATGTGAAAATTGCCTCTTTAGAGCAGATGCATTCATTGTAGATTCGCAGAGCTTTTCTTTACGAAAGCGCTTAATCTCTATATTTGCTCGTAGTACGGTAAAAACGTTGTTTCACCATTGAGTATTTATCCATGACTCGACTTCGTATTCAGATATCTTGGTACGTCATTATCATAATTTGTTTTGTTCAAGATTGTGAAAATCTTTATGGTTCATGTTCATGATCATCAAATCAGATTGCAGCTTACTTGTATGATTGATGCTACAACAGAGTTAATGCTCTAGATTAATGTTGGTGTTGGTCCCAGAGTTCACAAAGAACATAAAGAAAACAGTAAATCGAAGAGTAAATCAGAACACAAGGATTTTTCACCCCAAGAGGGGTCCGGATGTTCAGTCTTAGGCCTAGTCACCCGTTAAGCATCCACACGAAGGGATTACGCTCTAGTTCACTAAAATCACCAAGAATCGATATGACAATGTTAGAAGAAATTAGAGATTTCTTCGATTTGTTCGAGCCTCAAAACCACTCAGAATATACACAATCTCACAAAGATAGATCAAGAGTTCTCACTGCCTTATCACTAAGAATCACTCAGAATTACATTCTATAAAAAGCAAGAGACGAACCCTAACCACTCAGAGAAAATCACTCAAAACTGAACAGTTTCTCAGAAAAGATAAGCTTCGAGAACCACTTAAGATAGGGAGACCTAAAGACTTCAGCCAACGGTGGAGATTTGGCCAGGTGTAGGGCCAGATCAAAAGAGTCAAGATAATTGATAAGGCGTGAGATAAGCAAACACGATTTTGCATCAAGTAACAGCAATTGGGCCAAAGATTCGGTTCCAGCACTGGCCCACCACAAATAACTGGGCCAAAGAATTATGAGGCAGTCCAAAAAGTAAAACAATCTCCACCTTGCTGAATAATTCTTGGTGACTTAGACTACTAGAGAACCAATGTGTTTTATTTGCTCTTATTCAACCTGTAAAAAGAAAAACAGAAAATTAGAATTTATTCACAAACAACCTTACTTGATTATTCTAAACATACTACAAATCAGTAATGTTTAGAGTATCCAAGCAATTTCTAAATTTATTTAAAGGTAAAACTTTGGTTCCCAAATCAGAAGGATTGCTCTCAGTTGAATTTTTTTTCAAACAGATCAAACCTTTTTCAACCATGTTCCTCACAAAGTGGAACTTAATATCAAAATGTTTTGTTCGATCATGATACATAGGATTTTTGCTCAGATGTATAGCACTCTAATTATCAGTATAGATTTTAACAGAGTCATTTACAAAACCAATTTCATTAAGTAACCCTCTTAACCAAAGACTTTCCTTTATAGCATCACAGGCAGCTATGTATTCTGCCTCTGTAGAAGACATGGCAACCAGTTTTTGCAACTGAGATTTCCAACTTATGCAGCCATCACACAAAGTAAAAACATAAGAGGAAGTAGATCTTCTTTTATCTAAATCTCCAGCAAAGTCAGAATTAGTATAGCCTTTTAAAATAATGTCTTCTTTACACCTTTTAAACAACAGACCTATTCACAAGAACCTTTCAAGTATTTTAACATCCATTTCATAGCAAGCCAATGTGTCTCACCAGGATTAGCCATGAATCTACTTAAGATATTATGCCATGAGCCAAATCAGGTCTTGTGCAGAGCATAAGATACATTATGAAACCGACAATGTTTGCATAAGGAATATTTTCCATTCTTTTAAATTCTTCATCATTTTTAAGTGACTGTTCACTAGATAGTTTAAAATGATTAGCAATAGGCAAAGATGCAGGTTTACAGTCAATCATGGAAAATTTCTCAAGAATTTTCTTAATGTATGAACATTGTCTTAACCATAACATGTAATCAGATATATTTCTTTCTATTTTCATGCCTAAAATTCTTTTGGCTTGTCCTAAATCTTTCATTTCAAACTTAGATTTTAATAAAATCTATTTCAGATCTATTTTGACAGGCAAGTAACATATCATCAACATATAGAAGAAGATAGATAGATTCAAGTCCTCCTGATCCTTTGAAAAAGAGGCAAGAGTCATAATTGCTCTTAATAAAACCCAAAGTCTCAATGTAGGAATTGAACTTTTTATACCATTGTCTGGGAGCCTGCTTCAGGCCATAAAGAGATTTTTTCAACAGACAGACCTTGTGAGCATTAGACTTGATTTCATAGCCAACAAGTTGTCTCATATAAATTGTTTCTTCAAGATCCCCATTAAAAAAAGCAGTTTTCACATCCAGCTGATCAAGTCCCAGTTGAAGTGAGCACTTAAAGCAAGACGAATTCTAATGAAGGTGTATTTAGCAACAAGAGAAAATTTCTCATTGTAGTCCACTCCTTTCTGAGTGAAGCCTTTAGCAACAAGTCTGGCCTTATATCTTTTACCTCCTACATTAGAATCCCCTTCTTTAATTTTGAAAATCCACTTACAGTCAACAACTTTTTGAATCTCAGGTTTATTAACCAAAATCCAAGTTTTGTTTTTGATTAGAGATTCCATTTCTTCATTCATAACTTCTTTCCAAGACTTAGACTCAGAACAGTTAACAGCTTCTTCAAAAGTGGAGGGTTCAGCATATACAGAATCAAGAGCAGTAAACAGAGTAACAAAATCATCACTGCCAAACCTAGTGGAAGGAATTATGTTCCTTCTATCTCTGTCTCTAGTCAGTTGGTAGTCAGCAAAAGTAGGGTTAACAGACTTAATATCATCATTAGGTTCACTCAGATCCTGATTAGCTGCAGATTGAGTGGACTCCACCTCAATCAAACATTTTGACTATCAGATTGATTTTCAAGAATGGTCTCAATGGTAGGAGCAGTAGTATCAGATTCTGTTTCAGATTTGGATTTGCAAGGGAAATCATTTTCATTGAAGATGACATTTCTGCTGATAATAACTTGAAAACCATTTTTACATTTAACCCAAAGTCTGTACCCTTCGGTTTCTTCCCCATACCCTCAGAATACACACTTCAAGGACCTTGATTCAAGTTTTCCTTTATTTTGATGGGAATAGCAGCACACCCAAACACTTTAAGTCTAGTATAATCAGGCACATTATTGGACCATAGTTTTTCAGGGATATTAAAATCAACGGCACTTGAAGGACTTCTATTAATGATATATGTGGTTGTTTTTAAAGCCTCTCCCCAAAAAATTTTTGGAAGGCAAGAGTTGTGAATCATGCACCTGACCTTCTCCAATAAGGTCATATTCATCCTCTCAGCAATGCCATTTTGCTGAGGGCTGTATGTCACAGTTCTGTGCCTTAGGATTCCATTTTCTTTACAAAAGGAATCAAATTCTAGATTGCAAAATTCAAGGCTATTGTCAGTTCTAAGTGCTTTGATTTTCTTATTGGTTTGATTTTCAATCATCAATTTCCATTGTTTGAAAGGTGTCGACTTATGTTTCAAAAGAAAAGTCTATATTTTTCTTGAAAAATCATCTACTATAAGCAAGTAAAATCTATAACCACTCAAGGTATTCACAGATGCTGGACCCCATAGGTCAGCATGTAAATAATCCAAGATGGATGTGGATTTATGGACTCCAATTTTAAAAGGAAATTTATTTTGTTTTCCAAAAGCACAGTCTTCACAAAAGCTAAGTTTTTCAAAATTGTCTTTTCCAAAGTAGCCAAGTTTATTTAGAATAGTTAATCCCTTTTCAGACATGTGGCTAAGCCTTTTGTGCCAAATCAAAGACTTGTCAGATTTAACATTAACAGCAGCAGAGATGTAGCCTACTAAAGGTTCAGCATGCATAGTGTAGATACCATTGATCTTAGGTAAAGAGATGATCTCTTTATTGTTGAGATGAAGTTTGATAAGGCTTTTGTGGATTCTTATGTCATAGTCTTCATCTAACTCACCCAGTGAAATCAGATTTCTTTTTAATTCAGGAACAAATCCTACCTTATCCAGTTTGAGGATTATATTGTTGTCAACTTGAAGATTCACCTTCCCTATTCCCTTTATTTGACAACTCATGTCATTTTCCATCTGAACTTATCCTCCATTTTGATCAACAAGTTTAGTAAACCAATCCCTTATAAGGCACATGTGGAAGGTACAGCCAGAATCAAGAACCCATTCTTTTGGGTTCCTATTGGTGGTATTAACAAGAACAACCCCCCTAAATATCTTGTTCATTGTTACAGGCATTAGCAGCAGACCCATCAAAATTATGTTTGTCTTTCAAATCAGATATCTTTTTGAAACAATCTTTGATTAGGTGTCCTGTTTTCCTACATTAGTAACATTTTCTGGGTTGTAGTTTAGGTTTAGACTAGTCTTGTTCTGATTTCTGAACTTGGTAAACTGAGGTTTATCTCTTTTGTGAGAGTTACAGTTATATTGATTTCCCCTTTATTCTGATTAGGCTTCTCCCTCACATTTAAGGCTTCATTAGATTTAGAGTCCTTGAAGTCAGATTTCAGTTCAAGTTCTTTATTTCTTAAAGATGATATAACAATATCAATAGTAAGATCAGTTCTCCCATATTCCAAGGCATTTCTGAGGTCTCTGTATTTGTCCCCTAATGTATTTAATAGGCCACAACTTGTTGATCTTCAGACAATTTCTCATCACAGTCAGTCAATTCTTGAACAAGTCTTGTGAACTTATCAATGTTATCTTCTAGTGTGGAAGAAGATTAAATCTGAAGTTGCGGAATTGTCTGAGGAGATAACATTTGTTGGGCATACTTTTAGCAAGATAGAGAAATTCTAAATTAGTCCACAAACCTTGAGTAATAGTGGTTTCTCCAACTTTCCTAATAATAATATCAGACAAGTGAAGAAAAATTGAACTCCAAGCAATCTTATCTAACGCATGCCTTCTACAGGCACTAAATTCAGGTGGCCATGTTCCATCTAAAGCCGCAACACACCTCTGTTGTAACAACAAAGCCATGATTTTCTATCTCCATAAACTAAAATCACCAGTACCCCTCCAGACTTCTACTTCAAATTTATGTGCAGTAGACATTATTAAAGATAAGCACACAAAAATCAAATAATATGCCACACAATAACTAGCAAGTATTGACAGTAATTGAGAAGTCTTCAAGAAGTCACATAATATGATAGGTACCAACAGTTGATCAAACAGTGACAATAATATCATGCAAGAAATGTCAGTTTTGAAACTGTTTAAGGAGTGGTAACCCTTTTGATCCCCTACTCCCTCAGATTCCCAGATCCTCAATGAGATCTTGGACAAAGGAAAGCAGGAGAGGATCACTTACCTTAATAACAAATTTCAAAATTGACACAAAGTACTAAAAGGTAATAGGGGGTTTTAGAGAATACCATAAGCTGATGTAAGGCAAACCTCAAAGCAGGTGCAAGAAGCAACGAGTCACTCATACTCAGTGGAATCAACGAGTCAGCTCAACTCACCACGACTCATTGCGAGTCAAACGAATCACCACGACTCAGTGAGAGTCAGATCAAGAACACCACATATTCGAAGAGGAAACCAGATCATGGGAGATAAACCCACAGAAGAAACGATTTTCAGAAAAGTACACAGATTCTTTAACAAAAACTTTAGATCCTTTTAAACTTTTATTTTTTAAAAAGATGTGTCATAAACCTTCAACCCAAAGATTTTATTTTCTACAAAAATCGTTTCAAAACATAAGATCTATACAATCGAAAACCTTTTGGAAAAATTAGGGTTTTCAGAAAAGTGAACTCCCACTAAGATCTACCCCCAATAAGGCTCTGATACCACTTGTTGTTCCTAGAGTTCACAAAGAACATAAAGAAAACGATAAATCGAAGAGTAAATCAGAACACAAGGATTTTTCACCCCAAGAGGGGTTCGGATGTTCAGTTTTAGGCCTATTCACCCGTTGAGCATCCACATGAAGGGATTACACTCTAGTTAACTAAAATCACCAAGAATCGATATTACAATGTACGAAGAAATTAGAGATTTCTTCGATTTGTTCTAGTCTCAAAACCACTCAAAATATACACAATCCCACAAAGATAGATCAAGAGTTCTCATTGCCTTATCACTAAGAATTATAAAGAAAAATCACTCAGAATTACATTCTGCAAAAAGCAAGAGACGAACTCTGCAAAAAGCAAGAGACGAACCCTAACCACTCAGAGAAAATTACTCAAAACTGAACAGTTTCTCAGAAAAGTGAAGTTTCGAGAACCACTTAAGATAGGGAGACCTAAAGACTTCAGCCAACGGTGGAGATCTGGCCAGGTGTAGGGCCAGATCAAAAGAGTTAAGATAATTGATAAGACGAGAGATAAGCAAACACGATTTTGCATCAAGTAACAGCAATTGGGCCAAAGATTCGGTTCTAGCACTGGCCCACCACAAATAACTGGGCCAAAGAATTATGAGGCGGTCCAAAAAGTATAAGAGTGGCTACTTAAGGAGTCTAGTATTTGGAATGGAGAATTTCCAATATTTTCTTCATAAATATACTCATCAAGCCTTGAAAAGCTGGACATAACTGTGAATCTTTGCTGGTTCTAAGGCCTTGTTGAATGGAAGTCTCTTATTTTCATAAACTTGGGGCTTGTTTGAAATAGCTTATACTTGTACTTTTTGTAGAAGAGTCTTTCGAGAAAATTATATCGAACCAACTTTCCTTTAAAAACTCTTCTATTTAGATAAAACATTATCAAAAAGTTATTCAAACATACCAACAAATTAATTTTAACTTTTTATATACCTTGTTAAATAAGACTCATAGGTGATTAAGTGCTTGTTTGGAATAACCCAAAAAGTTCCTATCATATTGATGTTAAAGTCAATAGTTAATTTTAGTCCCACATTTTATGGATTCCACAAATTTTATCACTGTTCGACTATTAATTTTATCAACTTTATCAAAATCTATTAAAAATTTTATAAAAATTAATATCTAATTTATAGGAGGTGTCACTGTCACCTCATGATTATCGCTTGATTTTTGTGTATAATAATGGATGAATATGTTATCCTTTCGTGTTGCTTTCAGTTATACTTTTGAATGAAAAGTTGCAAGTGTCCATCCTTTTCCTTGTCTGGTAAGTAGTACGTGTTAGAATAATTATATTATGTGGGTTTTCATTTGATTGCGAATTTTACGGGTTAGATGTATGGTTTGCAATAGGGAACAATACATAAACCATGTTTTTAAGTATCATCATTTCAAAATGAAGGATAGAGGTTTTAAATTTCAAAAATCAGGTTTTCATTAAAATTTATTTATAATTTAATTAATTAATAAACATATAAAGATCGTAAATCTATGTAATTTGGTCACAATTCAGAAATTTTATAGGTCACAGTTCGTTCAATAGTCACAAATTAAAAATTTAAAAGTCACAATTCGTTCATCGGGCACAAATCACAACATTTCTAAGTCATACAACTTATTTCATGATCACAAAACATCAAATTATGGGTCACAAATTACTTTTATTGGTCACACTCGATTATAACTTAATATATTGTAAGTCACAGTCACAATTCTTAGGCCACACAATATTAATTTGTCAAAAATTAACAAATTATTGGTCACAATCAACCAAATAATTGGTCACAAACACCCACGTCCATCTCATCCCACCCATGACCATTGTCACAACACCGCACACACCCAACCACAATCGTCGCCGCACACACACACCCCAGTTAGCAGTTCATTCACCCATAACACCAACACTGCCACCGCGACATCGCCCACACCCACAGCACCACGCCAAAAATAGTAACCTACAAAAAAAAAAAAAAACTTCAGTACCAGTTTATTCAACAACGGCATATCCCTTCTAGAGCACCAATCTGATAAACGCAAAGTCCAATCCATCTTTACCGTTAAATACATTTTTAAAATTGTCAATGAATGAATAAAAATGAGATACAAAAAAAAAAAAATAATACCCGATGGTGAAAATTCGAATACACTGAAAAATATCTAGAGCACTTATTCAATTGATGACTCAACATTTCCCTAAAATCTTGATAGAGAAGAGAGACTTTCGTGGGCTATTTTAAAACTTTCCTTTATGGGCTAAGAGGGGCAGAACGTATATGATGGTGCAACACAAGCGATGACTTTGAGCTTGTCCCGCACGGTGCCGATGATGTGGTGCTAGTGGTGGTGGTGCCGGTGTGGCGGCGGTGGCGAGGATAGAGAGAGGAGAGAGAAAATGGGTCGACAGCGGAGAGAGATAGAGGAGAGGGGAGAGAGGAAATGAAATAATTAGGGTTTGAAATTGTGTAGGATTGATTTAAATAAAAATTAATTTAAAAATTATAAATTAAAACCTGATTTATGTATTATTAAAGTTGTTTTTGGATTTATGAAAATGATATCTTAAAAACCTTTGAGGCTGTAATTTCCTCTTTGCAATAATACTGTGATTAGGTCCAATATGTTAGTGATCACTTGTGCCATTGTACACCTTACACATTTTATTATTATAATGTAATAGTTTTAAGTATGTGTGTCGAAATTATGTAAACCCTAATTAGGATTAGAGTTGATAATGAGCCAACTTTTTAATTTCATATATAAAGGCTAGGTCTCCTCCCCTCTCCTCTCCATATTGTTTGGCTTGCCTCATTGACGGTTGATTATTTTGAGAATAATGAGAGGAAGATCTAGCTGGTAATATTCATAAACAAAAATGTATTCCACATATATGAATTTCGAACCATCAATTAATACATGTGGTTCTTATTCTTAGCATGATTATTGAATAATTACAATAATTGGAATCAGAGATAAGATTAGAATCATTTAAAAAAAATAAAAAAATTGTAGCTCCAAATTAACTGGAAACCAAAATGAAAGCATATATGTTTGTATAATTGCGTCATCACCAACATCAAAGTAATGACCCAGACCACTTTTTTATCTCTCTCTCGCTAATGCTACCTATCTGTTTTCTCTCTCGCATACATATTGATAGCAGCTGAAGTTATACAATTCTCTAGTTCTAGGTTTTTGTTTTGTATGTGTGTATGTATATATGTCGGTTTGTATGAATATATCTTGTGCATATATGTGTGTGTATACCACCAAAATCAAACCTACCCATGCGCATAATCGGCCATGTATGGTTGTGAATTGTGCTTTTGGTTTTCACTGTAATAGTCCCTCATCATCAAAGCAGTCTTCGCCCCTGCCCTTCACCCCTGCCCTCCTTCTTCTTCTTCTTCTTCTTCTGGCGTTGTATTATTACTATGAAATTTATTGTGACTATTATTTTGTCTCTGCCGTCCGTGTGTATGGATTTACTTGTTTTGGTTTGAATTTGCGTTGCAGCCTCTACTGGTCAAGTCGTGGCACTTACTGCTGTCAATACGACATTGCTCAATGTTGTTGCATCGGGCGCTGCAGTTTGTTGTAAACGCAGTACACGACTGTCGGTTTATTCATCAGGCAGCCGGCTGCGTAAAAAAAAAATTCCCTTTGGTACGACGACGGGGCAGATGGGCTGCGTGGGGATGGGATACTTAGGGTCCGTTTGATTGCAATGGTGGAAAATGGGTGGAAAGAAAATGTTTTACAAGGAATTGATTTTTCTAGAAAATATTTTACTGGGAATTGTAATTAATTATATTTGATTGGTATAATTTTTCATGAAAAATGTTGAAAGTTTGGTGTCCATTTGGCTTCGTTTTTAATGAAATTTGTCCATTAAAGTGATAATTCATTCTACCATTGGGTCTAAAATTTGTTCCAATTGTAAAAAAAAAAAAATTGAAAAAAAAATTTGAAAAAAAAAAATTTACCATATCGAATATCATTCGTTTGACTTTTTTTTGCATGTAAGTTGTTAATAAAAGTGAAATTTTTTTTTATCATTATATCTAGAATTTGTTCCCATTGCAAATAAAAAAAAGGTAGAAAATATTTTCCCACCAAATAGGTGGGAAAACAAAATCAAGCTTTTGTGCATCAAATGATTGTACCTAGAAAAAGATGGAAAACATTTTGTTAGGAAAATTTGTGCTATCAAACACCCTTAATTGTCTAAAGTACAAAATATTTTCCTTTTCCACCCATTTTCTAGTCTATCAAACGGACCCTTAGGGTTTTTGGTTTTGGCAAAATGGTTTCAATTGATTTGGGGACGGAGGCCTTTTTTGCAATCTCAGGGCCATTTTGAAATTTTAAAGAAAATGGACATATTCTGTAATTTCTATATTTTGAGGCCATTTTCATAATTTTAATTTTAGGGTCAATTTTGTAATTTTGAAATATTAAATTTGAATTTTTAAATGAGATTTTTAAATTTGATCCATATATTTTTTCAATTTTGACCTAAAATTAAAATTATATTTAAAATTGATGACTTTATATTTTTGTTGAAATAATTTTATGTCGTTATTTTTTGTCCATTTAAATTTCATTTTCATGTATTGAAATTTAGTTGCCAATTTCGTCTTATAATCGCGCATGAATTTTGATTTTCGTCAGTTAATGATTGTGATTGTGTTGCGTGATTATTATTGAATTTTTCGTGGACTTCAAGTCCGTCTTAATGCTCCAATTAAAAGAATATTTTGAAATAAAAGTGGGTGGTAGCTACCAAAATGGCACACTCATTTTTATTTATTTGATTTTCTTCAAAAAATAAAATAAAAATTGGACGTTAGCATCGTAATTTTGAATTGTTGCATATAGTATCTTGCCCAAAAGTGTTATTATATGTGATATTTTTGAAAATTTACATAAGACAATTGACGAGTTCATTTGATCTAGAAATCTCCTTCTGCCCAAAGGTGTTGGGGTTTCGATAATCAATCTGTTTTGTTAACTAACTTGATTGTATGTTTTAAGAGTACCTACAGCGTGTTATATTGTCAACCCAAATGTAACTTTATAATGATGCATCTAGGCTCTTATCATAATAATGTTCATTTGATTTTGACTTTAATTACGGACCATCTAATTAGTAGCCCATGTTAATTAGATGAATATATTATCATCCATTGTTTACATGCACTATGTTTGGATGATATTAAACATGTTATTTTATGTTTCCACAGTTTTAAATGCCTAAGCTCTTTCGAGTCAATTGTTTGCTATTGAAACCTTAACTGTAAATAATTATGTGAGATGGAAATGAGATGTAGAAATAGCACTTGGTCTTTAGGGGTTGGTTTTTGCATGGAGAAGCAACTTTCGAAACCCACAAAATAAAAGCAATCCTGAATATATAGCTGAGTATGAAAAGTGGTAAATGGCTAATAAATTTTGTTTGAAAATTATTAAACGCTCTATATTCGATTCCATTATGAGTGCTATTCCGAATAATTAAAATGCTAAAGCTTTTGTGGATGCCATAATGGTGAGATTTGTTGAGTCTGATAAAGTTGAAACTGGAGATCTGATGGACAAACTAATGAATATAAGATATGATGGTATAAGTGGAGTTAGGGAGCATGTTATGAAGATGATTGATATATCTTTTAAATTAAAGGCTCCTAATATTCCCATTACAGAGCCTTTTTTGGTCTATCGTGTTCTAAATAGCTTTTCGAGCCAGTTTAATTAGCTGAAGGTTGCTTATAATGCTCAAAGAGATAAATGGGATTTGAATGACCTTATTGTTGTATGTTCCTAAGAGGAGTATATGTTGAGGCTTGAAAATGTCGAAACTGTGCTATTAGCTTTTCAGCCACCACAGAACAAGGGGTCTTTCTCATAACCATAAGTTAATTTCCACAAGGGCAACAAGTCACACCGCAATAAGCAGAATGAAAATTCTGGAGGTCACTCAAATGAATGATAAAGAAAAATGATCAATGTAAGTTATGCAAGAAGAAGGATCATTGGCAGAAATATTGTTTTAAGTTTAAGACTTGGTTGGAGAAGAAGAAGAGTTCCGCATGTATCTTCTTGGCCTTAGTTTGTTATGAGTCTTCTTTTATAGATGTTCCTTTGAATTCTTGGTGTTTAGACTTGGGAGCCAGTATTCATGTTGCGAATTC
Source organism: Fraxinus sp. 1973-6204 (assembly GCA_903798365.1). NCBI lineage: Eukaryota > Viridiplantae > Streptophyta > Magnoliopsida > Lamiales > Oleaceae > Fraxinus > Fraxinus sp. 1973-6204. Next base: position 1,467 of record CAIGRR010205851.1, on the reverse strand, counting down.
CTTGTAGGGGCTCACAAGCAAACGAAGGCCAAGTGAGAATGAAGTAAGCCTGTGTGTTGGGAATGAAGTTCTAGTGAATGTTGAGTTTATAGGAGTAGTGAAGTTGTCTTTGGAGTCATGTTTTCTCTTGTTTTAGCTAATACAGTTTTTGTACCATAAATGAGACGGAATTTAATTTCTATATCGAAACTTGATGCTTCTGGTTTTTCCTTTAAATTTTGGCAATGGAATGGTTGAATTGTTTTATGATTCTCGTTTGATTAGATGTGGACTCTTAATGTGATGTATATAAATTGTCTTTGACTTCTTTTGGTGAAGTCCCATGTTGTGGCACAAGCATTTGGGTCACATTTCAAAGGATAGGATGAAGAGATTGGTTAAAGTTGAGATACTTCCCTCTCCCGACTTCTCTGATTTTGATACTTGTGTGGATTGTATAAGAGGAAAGTTGACTAAATCCACTCTGAAATGTTCCACTAGGAGTGATGGTATTTTGGATTTAATACATATCGATATTAGTGGTCCTTAACCTTCCACCATATGTGGGATCAAATATTTTATAACTTTTATTGATGATTTATCGCGATATGGATATGTTTACTTGATTAATGATAAATTCCATGCACTTGAGAAATTCAAGATTTTCAGAATGGAGGTAGAGAAACAGTGTGGAAAAAGTAGTAAGATCTGACCGGGGTGGTGAGTACTATGGAAGTACGATGAGTCTGGTCAAAACATGGGTGATTTTGTAAAGTTTTTACAAGGATGTGGCATAGTTCCTCAATACACTATGCCAGGTACACCTAAACATAATGGCATTTCTGAAAGACGTAATCGGACTCTAAAAGATATGGTCAGGAACATGATGAGTAGAACAAATATAGTTGATGACTTCTGTTGGTTTTGTTGAAACAGTTGATCAATGTATCTATCTCAAAACCAGTGGGAGAGATTTTATCTTGTCATGTATGTTGATAATATTTTACTTGCTAGCAGTGACTTGGGGGTTACTTCATGAGGCAAAGAAAATGTTATCTGCTAATTTTGAGATAAAAGATCTTGGAGAAGCTATTCATGTGCTTGGCATTGAAATGCATCTTGATAGAAACAGTGGCGTGATAGGACTTTCTCAGAAGACTTATATACGACGTATTCTAGAAAGGTTCAATGTGCAGAAATGTGCACTTGGTGATGTACCTATCATAAAAGGGGATAAGTTTATCAAAGCTTAATGTCCAAGGAATGAGCTAGAAAGAGAATCTATGAAGATGATTCCATATGCTAGTGCTGTGGAGAGTTTGATGTATGCTCAAGTTTGCACTAGATCGGATATTGCTTATGCCGTCAGTGTTCTCAGTAGGTTTTAGTCGAATCCAGGGCAAGAGCATTGGAAAGCGGCTAAGAAAGTTATGAGATACTTAAAGAAAATTGAAAATTACATTCTCACTTTCCAGCGTTCAAATCACC
>CAIGRR010205728.1:0-16757 GCA_903798365.1 Fraxinus sp. 1973-6204 | reverse complement strand
AGGTGAGAGTGGTATTTGATTTTTAGGGTTTGAGAGTGAAATTTGTATATATAATATTAAATATTTAAAATATCAAATACCTGAATTTTGATTAAAAAACTTTTATACCTGATTTTTAATTTTGAAACTTTAAGGACCTGGTTGCATGTAATTTCCTCTTTTATTTTTTAGTGACATTTTTTGGGATTCTTTCTGGGCCTAACTTGGGACTTTATCTATTTTGGGCTTCTAGTCACTACAAAATTTTTCCACCACTTACATTTTTTCAAGTGCAATGTGTCTGTGCAATGGTGGCCAAAATTACTCCTCTATTATCTCTCAATTTGACAAATCGACTCACGAGCCAGCTCATGCAAGCTCGTATGAAGCTTCTTACCGAGCTAGCCCTGTGATTTTGAAGCCCTAGGCTATTAATTAATATGGGGCCCTTAATATATATTTTTTTTACAAGCGTAGATAAATAAACAATATATTTATATTTTAAGCGAAAATCTTGTACAATAAAAAAGATAGAGAAACAAATTAAATAATTTTTGAGAACTCGAAAAATTAAGCCTTTGTTTGATCCTCGTTATTTTCAAAATATATTTTTCTCTCTTCTTTTCAATGACACATTGTTCACTAAAATAATATTACACGTAAATCCAAAATTTTTCTTTTTTTTTTAACCACACATTTTTCGTTAATCTACTATTCAAAAATATATTCTTTGCCAAATAATGTGGCTCAAACAAGGGCTAAGATAGCATAATATTTAGCAAATTATCTTGTTCATGGATAAACTATTATCAGGGTGTAAATAATAATCTTCAAGAATTATTTAATTGGGAAAACACGAGTAAGGTGCAATTTAACAAATTCTAAAAAGTTCAAAATTAAAGTAAAAATCATGAGAAAGTTTAACAACCACAAGGATCACTCGTAAGGAGAATGATGAATTTCAAAGCTTAAACACGAGATGACGAGATGGACCTAAATGCAAAAGGCGTAAAATTTTGGGACTAAATTATAAATAATGAGAAAGTTATATTTTTAAATGATAAGGTGACGAGTTAAGATTATTTAGTGATGAGAAAGATCACCATATTCTAATGATTTTGATTTGAAAGTGTTTTTTTATTAACTTTTAGATCTTGAGGGACTAAAGTAAAAATAAGTTTCTAAGTCAATAATATATTTAGGATAAGCCCTTCTAAGTTTTAATCTAAATCAAATTCGACAATTTATCTTATTCTCATATTTTATATGTCCCACAAGTTTTCAATTGCATACTTCGTTAACTCCTATCAATATCTTCTAAATTTTTTATTTTAATCCCCTACCAAAAAAGAGCTGAATGTGTATTTATTGGATGATCTAGAATTATCGTATCAGTATTGAGCTCATTTAGAAAATCGTATTGCACATCAAGTACGGGAGAAAAAGTTAATTAGAATAAACCAAGTTCGAGTTATAACTGATAACATATTAAAGTAAACTACTCGATGAATAATATTAGTTTTAAAATTAGACCGTAACCTTAGCAATATTAAGCTCGTTTAGTAGTTCATAATTAATCGTACATATTAAGTTATTTTAGATAAGTCGAATCAAGTTAGAATCGACTAAAGAAAATTATAGTTTGTTAAATGATCTTTCAAGAAACGAATCCATTTGTTGCATTAATTACCAATTTGTAATTTAATTAGGCCGGTAAAGTTTTTTTTTTTTGAGGCCCCATTTGTTTTGAGGTCATTGCTTAGTTGGCTTTGACCTAGGGCCGGCCCGGGCTTCTTGGCTCGCCAATGAAACGAACCGTTCATCGAACCCACTGAACCCTCTAACTGAAATCCTAATACTTGTCATTAATAGATCGACAAAATAAATAAATAAATAAATAAATAATAGAATAGGCATAATTTGTGGGCAAGTTGTATGTCTCAGCCTTGGACTTATAATTATTTTGTCACCTGCATTCCCCACAAATTTTGCTCATTATCATTGTATAAGAAGCCCACTGTCTTCACCCTTTTTCTCCCTACATCTTATCCTCTTCTTTCTTTACAACGTTGACACATATCCAAAGTTCCAAACAAATAACTTTATTTGTGCACAACTTGTATTCTTGATTTTCCTATCATATCCTTTCAATATTATGCCCTGTTTGGTCCGAATTAAAATTCGATTTTAATTCAAGTCAAAGTCAAACAATCAATATTAACCACATATTTTATGGGTCCTACAACTTTTTAACCACACATTTCAAAAACTTCTGTCACAATCTATTGAAAAAATATAATTTTAATTTCTATCAAACACCCTATGTAGCTTTTTAACTTAAATACCATAAAGAAAATTGTTGGCTTTAATCATTTTGCCAATTAGTAATAAACTAGTCACCATCCCATTTCTCCATAATATTCTTAATTTTCCTATCATTTCCTTTCAATTTATTACCAACCTTTAACTTTAGATGTCATAATCGCGTAGAGTCTCTAATCAATTCACTTAATAATAAGCTAATCTCCATACTTTTTCGCCATTTCACATCAATGTAACCGGAAATAAAGTACACTTTTACTAAGGTTAAATTATAGGATTTAGTGATGAGTTTAGGATCTTAAATTTTAATCGATTTTAGTGTTATTATTATTATTATTATTATTATTATTATTAAGGATTGAAAATTATCATTGATAGATAAATTTTGTCACAGTGTGTAATCCATTTTTTAAGCTCAACACTCAAATTACTTTGTATTCATACATTACGAAGAACCTAAAATTACCCTTTATTCATCACTCATTTATATTTATTTATAATTTATGCAATCCAAGGAAGGCAACAAACTATCAAGGGTTCGATGTATGTTGAAAAAAAGGCTAAGGGCAAATTCGAGATCAAATAGAGTCAATGAAATCACTCGTTCAATCTATGGAGTCCAAGAGGGTGAAGTTAACAAGTCAAAGACCAAGTTCTATGTTGGGCATGGGAGAGGAAACAAGTTGGAATGCTTTGGAATTAAGAACTCAAAATTTGGAGACAAGAAGGACTGTTATGCGATGCATAGTACAAAACTGGGTACGACTGCATGCCTCTATACCGAATTAGGAAGCTTATACGGCCGCATAGTGCAATTCTGGACACAAAATTTTCCAATTTCATGTAATCTTCTATTTTAGTTAAAACTCTATTTTGTAATTTTTTAGAGTTTAATTCTTTTTTTTAGTTAGGTTTTATGGGTTCCCTATAAATATAATTCATTGTAAAACACACAATTGTTAAGAGATTAATTGCAAAACATTATTGATTTCTTCTCGTTCTTCATTCAATTAATTCTGAACTTATCAAGATTATTTCTTGTGGCATTCAAAAAAATCGAGTGAGATTCCCGAGTCTTGTAATCACGAGTCAATATATTGTCGACGATTGTGTTAATTCTTTGGTTTAATATTTTTGAATCAAGATTCTTGGCTTTCTTAGGTTTGAATCAATCTCGCGTGTGTTTCATAGGTTTGGAGGGACCATTCCACATCATTGAAAAGACTGAAACCAACGGCTACAATTTGGATCTTCAAGTTAAGTTTTTGATCATTTGTATTTTTAATGTCTCTGATCTTTCTCTCTTTGACGTATGTACAGATTCGATATCGAAATCTTTCAAAGAAGAAGGGGATGATGTGATCCAAGGAAGACAACAAATTATCAAGAGTTCAATGTATGTTGAGAAGAGGTTAAGGACAAATTCAAGATCAAATAGAGTCAATAAAATCACTTGTTCAAGGTATGAAGTCCGAGATGGTGAAGCTAACAAGTCAAAGACTAGGTTCTATGTTGGGCATGAGAGCGGAAACAAGTGGAGTGCTTTGAAATCAAGAACTCAAAATTTGGAAGCAAGACGGATTGCTATGCAATTGCATAGTACAAAATGGGTGCGGCCGCATGCCTCTATACTGAATCAAAATTGAAGGCTGTCAATTGGCCTATGGAAGCCTATGCGGTCGCATAGTCAATTCTGGATCCGAGTTTTTCAAATTTCGCATAATCTTCTATTTTACTTAAAACTTTATTTTGTAATATGTTTTGTTATTTTTAGAGTTTAATTCTGTTTTCTAGTTAGGTTTTATTAGTTTCCTATAAATATGACTCATTATATTCATTGTAAAACACACAATTATTGAGAGATTAACTACAAGACCTTATTGTTTTCTTTTTGTTCTCCATTCAATTAATTATGAACTTATTAAGATTATTTCTTATAGCGTTCAAACAAATCGAGTGAGATTTTGAGTCTTGTAATCACGGGGTCAACATATTGTCGACGATTGTGTTGGTTTTTTGGTTCAATATTTTTGAATCAAACCTAAACATTGATTTTCTTGACTTTTTTAGGTTTGAATCAATCTCGTGTGGGCTTCATAACTACTATTGTTACGTTGGTTCATATCAACAATTTAAATTATTTATAAACATTTTCCAAAAAATGATAGTAATTAGTAAAACAATTCAGATTTCATTATTTTTCCTCTTTCAAATTCAAATAGAAGTTACGTTTGTCATTAAAAAATTTGGTCCATTTCGGGAAAGAATCAAACACCATTAATTTCTGATCAAACTAATTTGTTTCATTTGCTCCATAAATCATTGAAACTTTTTGAAANTTGTCATTAAAAAATTTGGTCCATTTCGGGAAAGAATCAAACACCATTAATTTCTGATCAAACTAATTTGTTTCATTTGCTCCATAAATCATTGAAACTTTTTGAAAAATTAATGTAGAGGGAAATTAATTATCTACTTAATAAAACCTCGTGACTTCAATAAAACCCGATTTGATTAACATAAACGTATGCATTTAAAACATTTTGAAAACGAAAGTGGAGGAAAAATGATTCTTTAATTACTAAAAACATATTTGCACCTAAGTAAATTAGTAAATTTTAAATTAAATAATTTTTGATGATCAAACTAGAAATTACTTATTTTGAGTATATAGCAATATTTACTTTATTATTAAGCAACTTTTATCTAAATTAAATATTTTACCTTAAATGATTACAATAAAAATACTTTAAAAATTACTTCTATACTCCAAATTGTAATCAAATATGCTCCAAATTGTTGATATTTTAATTAAATTAAATTCTATTTGATTCATTTACAAGCATTTGAAACATTTTGATAAATAAAAGCATAGAAAAAAGAATAACGTTTTAGTTACTAGGCCTAGACATATAAGACTATAGTAGGGTTGTTCTCTTTGTGTTTCAGTTTTGAGTTTTGAATTCATTTTGAATTTTGTGTTTTGAATGTCCAATTTGAGATAGTTGAAAATGTGTTCGTTTTGGCATTTTGAAATTTTTTTTTGAAAACACCCAAAACGCGTTTTGAAAATTTTGGTTTGATTATAACTCTTTGTAAATTTTTAACTTGTTTTCAAAAACGAGCTTTCGAAAATAGGAAAGATAACGCATTTTCACTGATTTGAAAAATCGAAAATAGAAAACGTCTTGAAAATGATAAAGAGAACATATCCTAAAAAATGCACCCGTTCACGTGAAACAAGTGGACTAAAAATTAATTTTATTAATTTTTAAATTAATTATATATTTTTTTAAAAAGGAAAATTCATATATTTATTTATTTTGTTGACTATATTCGACTTTTTAAAATATTATTCTTCGATATATTTTAAAAAATATTACCAAATCCTAGGCAAGTTTGTTCACCAAACACACTACTTTAGTCGTTACCAGCGTTAAACCAGGATGTAAGGACAGAGATATTTCTCGTAACAAACGTGTAAATACACCCACCAATCAGGGATAATCTCGTATTTTCACACCTCCAAAATGTCCACCATTTCGTAACTTCGCCACACTATCCCTCGACCCTCTACCAGTCCACCATCCTTTTTAACCCCCACCCAACTCCCCCACTTTTCTCTCTCTCTCTCTCTCACTCAAAATTTGTGCATTGTGTTTGCGAGAAGAAAAAATGGTTGATGAGTTCATGGTTTGTGTGGATAGAATAATAGCTTCTGCTGCATGCTTTGAGGGGTCATCATCAGAGAGTGATAGAGAAACTAGTATTAATGTTGATGCTGCTGAGAATAATAATGCATTTAGTGGAATGGTTTCTTTGAAAAAAAGCAAAAGCTTTAATGGAAAAGAAATTGGTGAAGGAAGTTCAACAAAGGTAAGCGTGAGAGAGTGTAGGATTTGTCAAGAGGAAGATGAGGAGAAAGATATGGAGTCTCCTTGTGCTTGTAATGGCACTCTCAAGGTACAATTTTTTTTTTCCTTCTGGGATTTTATTGTATTTCTTTACTTTTTACAGTCATTTCTTGAACTTTTTTGTGCTTAATTTAATTTTAATTCTCTTGTAATGCTTGTAACGGAACTTTCAAGTTCCTTTTTTTTTTAATATGTCATTTTTTGTAGGCTTAATATTTTTTTAGTTTTCCTGTAATTTTTCCTTTTAACGTTTTTACCATTTTGTTATATCGACTTATGTGTCTTTTTTCATATAAAGAATTCTTCTTTGGCGTCAATTGGTTTACTTTTAGACGTAGTTATATATTGGAAATCTGAATATTCGTCTACCGTTTACAATCCTTCTGTTTTTTTACTTTTGGCACGGGAATATTGAAGAATGGATTCACGGGTTTCTCAATAAGATTCTGTGGTTACAGCTTTAACAAATTAATATAGAATCTAATATTTTATATTTGTATGCTTTAATTGTTGTTGGATTTTGTGGTTGAGATTTTGGGTTATTACTTTTGTTTATTCTCATATGCTTTTAATTGTTGGTGGATGTTTTGGTCTATGATAATTGCCTATTAATTGTATGATGTTAACATGGATTCTATAATGTATAGTTTTCACCAATTTGTGATGCTTCCATTCGACATAATACTGATAAAATCCATTTTTGTTTCTTGATTTCAATTGTTCATTTGAAAAAATGGAAGCCCTTATTGTAATTCTGATTATCGCATAATTTTTGTTCACCGCGAGCTGTTGCAAGTTGAAGCAGTGAAGCAATATTGATATTTCTTGTTTCTTTGTGTTCGAAATGCAGTTTGCCCATAGAAAGTGCATTCAGAGATGGTGCAACAAAAAAGGTGGTATAACCTGTGAAATATGCTATCAGGTTCGGTTTTTACTCTCATTTTTCAGATTATTGCAAAATTTATCATCTTCTCGAAACAGAGGAAATATGAAACTGATGTTTCCTTTTAACAGGTTTTCTCACCCAATTATACAATTCCACCTCAGAGAAGTAATGCTGATGTTATGAGTATTGATATCAGGTATATTCTGGAGCATCTTATCAAAATTTTCACTCTTGAATGCCTAGTATTCAGCATGGCATGTTCAAGAGCAAGAGATACACAAAATTCACCAATATAGCCCTTGTTTGAGCCCTATTTTTTGGGGTTAATAGAATTTGGAATAGTGAATTTTTTAAGAATGTGTGGTTAGAAGTAGGGAAAAATTTTAGGTTTAGCTTATGTTTGTTTCCAATTTTCATCTCATTTTAACGCATTTTCCTACCGTTACAAATAGGTGCAGCCTTTTTTTTTTTTTACCATTTTCTCTCACAATGTCCCCAAAAAGTTGGAAAAAAAGGGTTCAAAAATTTTGTTGACAGGAAATGGGAAACAAACAGGGGCTTACGTGCAGAATATTTTATTGTGTAAATGTGTGGTTGAAAATGAGTTTTGAAAAAATGAATTTTGGGAAAATGAGGATCAAACAAGGTAATAATCCATTGTGAATAGTATAGTAATGATAAAAAAAGAAGAAGCTAAAATCGTGTTCACTGTACTGTCTAGGCGCATCTTACCAAATATGCACCATAGGTTTTTGCTTCTTAGGTGAAGGTATTTGTTGAGATACATAACATCTTTTTTCTTGCCTCAGGCAAGCATGGGCTCAACACATTGGTCTTCGGGATCCTCATTTTTTGTCTTTCACGACAGCTGAACATCAGTTTCTGCAATCAGACTACGAGGACTATAGTGCAAATAGTGGAACTCTGGCATGTTTTCGCTCTGTGGTTATCATTGTAAGCAAACAGGATATGAATAGACTAAATTTTGGTGTAGAATTTTTAATTCTAGCAAATATGTGAAATGTGGGTTTTCCATATTTGCAGCTGATGCTACTCTTGTTGATACGCCAAACTTTAATGGTCACAAGGGACTTCGGGATTTTGGAGGCGTCATCAGGTTTCTTCCATGTAAGTCCAATTTTTATAGTTCTGTGTTTTTGAGAAATGTTAATGTTAGCAAATCAGTTTGCATTTTGCAATCACTTACTGGAATTTCTATTGGACTCAGATTTTGTTTCAACAATAATTTCTGTGTTTTATTTTTGGTGGCGTTAAAAAAATATTCATATGTAAATCTGTTTTCTTCCAATGTGGTAATCTCAACTTTTTCTTTGAAAATTTCAGTATCAGATATGTGTTCTTCAGTTGGCCGGAATTCTTATCCCTTGCTATGTGGTGGTTCGTTCGTGGTACATTGTACAATGCCGCCGGAGGAGACAGGTTATGTCCTTCACCTTCTGTGATTGCTCTCTGCTTTTTGGTTTTGTGTTTTTGAATTCTAGTTCCAATAATAAACAGGAAAGCAGACTAATCCTGAAATTAACACAATTGAGTTCCAAGACCGACATTATAATTCAATCAAAAGCATTGCTTCCAAATTACAAATGTTGTAGTCGCCATTGTAAGTAATACTTGGTGTCGTAGAGTACATAGATTTTGGCTGGTGAATTAACACGGATGCGATGCGCTACGCATAAAAGCATCTCTGTGATGTAAAAAAGCAAGAACCTGTGTTTTACTACAGAGTAGACCATCTTTATGTAATACTCATGTTGCTTTGAGCTCTGTTTGCTTCTACTCTCACTGCTCGTGGTTTGGTGTCGACTGAATTTTGCCCATGTCCATGCAGTTTGTATGCTTTCGGATTGTAATCTGCTTTATTGTTTATTTATCAGGGGTCAGAATAAAGGGAATGAAGCCAAAGGATCTCTGGTTTAGGCAGCAGCTTCATTTTCTTATGCTCCTGAATACTGGGCTCGCATTTGTACATCGGATTTTCTCTTTTTCCCACAGTTGTGTTCATATCTGAAGGTGCAACGACCGAGGAGCAAACTTGCTGCCATAAATTACTACATACTTAACTTCTTATTCAACTTGTGAACTCAGAAGCAAATGTAAATGGAAATGTTGAGTTCATTAGGGTTTTTTTAGATTGCTAAACTACATGTTTTGCGTGGAATGCTATTGAGTTTTGGCATTTTTCTGAAAGTTTAGCATATTTGCTGATTTCCTTGTTACTTTTTGCACAGCTGCAGCAATTTCACATTTATTTAGATAAACCATACCCAAACCCATCAAGAACTCAAAAAAATCCTCATTTTACAAAATGGGAAACATTGAAGTGCCCAAAAACAATCTTAATATTACGAAAACACGAGGATAATTAGTGTATAACGTTCTTACCTTTCATTGTTATTGTGCAAAATATTGTGGCTTTTTATTTTTTTGGTATTATCATTTTTATTTACACATTTCATTGTGCAAGAGGTCTTTTTCATTTATTTTCTCAATTAAAAACTGTGAAATAATGAGTATATCATTTTGTTTAAATAAAACAAAAAGAAAAAAAACTAATTGCAGTCATAGTCCCATTTTTTTAAAAAAATGCAAACGAGTCTCAAATAAATTATTAAGAGGGTAATTAACATATAATGTCCCTACATTTAACTACTATTGAGAAACACATCCATACATTTCATTTTTTTGGCATATTCATCTTTAATTACACATTTGATTGCGTAAACCATCATTTTCAATTTTCATCTAATTTCTCAATATAAAATGTAAAATGACGAATGTACCTTCTTATTTAAATAAAAAAAAAAAGAAAAAAAAAGAATTTTTTTATTTCTAATCTTTTAATAATTTATTTGGGATTCGTTTGCACTTTTTTTTAAAAAAAAAAATTATTTTCTAATTTCTTTTAATAATTTAAAGTGCAAATGAGTCTCAAATAAATTATTAAAAAATAATTAAAAAGTTGCAAATGAGTCCTAAATAAATTATTAAAAAAATTAGAAGTTAAATATTTTAAAGAAAAATGCAAATGAGTCTCAAATAAATTATGAAAAAAAATAAGAAATAAAAAAAATTTAAAAAATGTAAACGAGTCACAAATAAATTATTAAAAAAAATTAGAAATTAATTTTTTTTAGAAAATGTAACCGAGTCCAAATAAATTATTAAAAAAACTAGAAATAAAAAATTATAAAGTACAAACGAGTCTTAAGAAATCAGAAATTGAAAAAAATAAATTTCTTTTTTTATTTAAATAGAATGTTATATTCGTTATTTCACAGCTTTTATTGAAAAATTGGATGGAAATGGATTGAAAGGCTGGGTTGTGCAATCAAATGTGTAACTAAAGGTGAAAATGCCAAAAAATAAAAATAAAAGGTAGGGACGTTTTCACAATAATAGTAAAAAGTAGGGACATTATGTATTAATTGTCATTTTAATAATTTATTTGTAACTCGTTTGTATTTTTTTTAAAAGGGACTATGGTTGCAATTAAATTTTTTTTTTTTTTTTTAATTTAAACAAAATGGTATCTTCATCATTTCATAGTTTTTAATAAAGAAAATGAATGAAAATGATATTTTGCGCAATAAAATTTCGAGACCAAAGAATGTAATCAAGAACTTCAAAGAATATTTGCACTCTCTTGATTACATTCTTTGTTGTCCAAACACGAAAATGATATTGTTGTTCTCAAGCGATATTTGCACCCTCTCGGATTAATTTTTTTTTTTCAAAAAAAAAAAAAAAAGCCAGCCCAATGGCTACTTCTTTGTTCTATGCGACCACATAGAAAACCCTATGCGGTCGCATGGAAGAATCATTGCAAGGCTTGAAATCCCTGTAGGTCTATATGCGACTGCATTCTAGACGAATTATGCGGTCGCATGGAATATACTTTTGGCCTCCAAATCCATTTCTAATTCCAAATCCAATTTTATTAGTTTTGAACAATAATTTCAACAGCCAAATCATGTTGTTGAGGAAATTGGGAGTTTGGACCACGATAAATCCTTAATTGAAAGTCATAAGCCTACAAATTACTCCAAAAATCTTTAGACCAATGTGATATCGCTTTATAGCCGGAGATACAATCCACTTATATGAAAACCTTGTTAAAATGCAAACAACACTCCAGATTGAAGGAGAGGAAATTGGCGGGAAGAGAGAATTCGTTTATGGTAAAAAAATCAATTTCACACTTACAATGGAAAGGGGGAAAAGTATTTATAGAATCCTAACTACAAAACAAAATGAAGAAAGGAAAAATACATAAATAACCTTCTAATATTTTTACATCTCAACACTCCCCCTCAAGATGGCAATTGTATGTTTAAAACTCCCATCTTGCTAAGAAGAAAAGCAATTGTTGTACCAGACAGAGATTTGGTCAGCAAGTCTGCCAACTGAAGCTGAGAAATTGTATGCAGCATCTTGATTTCATCAGCCTGAACTTTGTCCCTCACCAAATGACAATCGATTTCTATATGTTTAGTTCTTCGTGAAAAACTGGATTACTTGCAATGTGTATGGCAGATTGATTATCACAGAACAACAAGGAAGGCCGTTATGAACAACCTGCAGATCAATTAATATGTTTTTCAGCCATGTAAATTCACAAACTGCTACGGCCATTGATCTATATTCATACTCAGCTGAAGACCTTGAGACGGTGTGTTGCTTCTTTGACTTCCATGACACTAGAGAGTTGCCCAAAAAGACACAATATCCTATAATAGATCTCCTTGTATCAGCACATGCTGCTTAGTCAGCATCACAATATCCTTTAAGCTGAAGATCAGATTTGTTGGGGTAAAAGAGGCCTTGTGCTGGTGCATTCTTCAGGCCTTAGAACATGATAGGATGCCTCCAAATGAGATTGTCTTGGAGACTGAAAAAACTGACTGAGAAGTTACACATGATAAGATAAATCTGGCCTGGTTATAGTCAGGTATAAAATCCTCCCAACCAACCTTCGATAAACACTAGGATCAGTAACAGGTTCCCCTTCATCCTTCTTCAACTTTAGATTACATGGCAAGGGGCTATTTACTGGTCTAGCACCAAGAAAACCAGCATAAGTGATAACATCTAGTGCATATTTTCTTTAGCAAATAGATATCCCCGTTGAATTTCTTGCCACTTCAAGGCCCAAGAAATACTTCAGAACTCCTAAGTCTTTGAGCTTGAATTGCTTATTTAACTCATCCTAAACTGACCAATATAATCCAAATCATTTCCCCCAAAAATAATATCATCCACATATATCAAAAGAATGGTGAATGAATAGCCATTTACTTTGCTAAACAATGAATGATCAGACTTAGACTGTCTGAAACCCTGTGATAGAATATCAGATGTAAGCTTCATGTTCCATTGTCGTGAAGCTTGTTTCAATCCATAAATTGACTTGTTTAGCCTGCAAACCAACCTTTCTCCTTGCTCTCCCTGCTGCTCATAACCTGGGGCCATAAGCATGTAGACCTCTTCAGCCAATTCACCATGAAGAAAGGCATTGTTGATATCCAACTGATGAAGATGCCAGCACTTAGCAGCTGCAACTGCCAAGATAGTTTTCACAGTAACTAACTTCGCAACTGGGGAAAATGTTTCTTCATAATCTAATCCTGCTTGTTGAGTAAACCCCTTGGCTACTAGGCGTGCTTTCTTCCTTTCCTCAGTGCCATCAGAGTTCACTTTAACCTTGAAGACCCACTTGTAGGCAACATGAGCCTTTTGGTTCGGGAGTCTTGTAACCTCCCAGGTATGGTTATAAACTAATGCATTATACTCAGCATCCATGGCTGCAATCCAATCAGGATACTGAGAGGCCTCAGTGAAGGTCTTGGGCTCGAAAGTAGTGGACAAAGCCAAGGCATAATTTCTGTGATGATGAGATAACAGAGCATAACCCAAATAATCTTCAATGGGGTATTGCTGGCCAGATTCATTACCCTTTTTCATGGAATCTGATTGAGGAGGCACCCGAGACATGAGACTGCAATGGTAATCCCTCAAATATAAGGGAGCATGTTTGACTTTATTGGATTTTCTTGTGGCTATTATGTGAGATAAAGGTTGATCTTCAGAAGAGGTAGTGATGGCTTCCTCAGTGGGAGAAACAAAAGGAGGAGAATGAAAAGATAATGGTTGAGGATCATGCGGAATAGAATGATCAGAAGTAATTGAGACAGGATGAATATAATGGTCAGTATTATCTGAGATAGATGCTGGATAAGGTTAATCTATATGTGGATGAGATTTGATGGGAAATAACATAGAATTAGGTTCAACACAACTGTCAGAAGGAAAGTAGGATGGTGGAAAGGAAAGATGTTTTCATAAAATGAAACATCTCTGGAAACAAAGACCATACGGGTCCTGAGATTATAAAGCTTATAAGCTTTCATTCCAAAAGGGTAACCAAGGAAAATGCAGGGGGTAGACCTGGGATCAAACTTAGTTCTGTCCCTTTTCAAAGTGGAAGCATATCATAGACACCCAAAGACCTTTAGATGGTTATAGAAGGGTGGTTTCTCAAATAGGATTTCATAAGGTGTTTTGTTAGCAAGAAGACTGGTAGGTGTTCTGTTTATGATGTATGTTGCTGTAAGAATGCAGTCTCCCCAAAAGCGATGAGGTAAGTTGGCTTGGAATTTGAGAGATCGAGCAACATTGAGCAAGTACTGGTGCTTTCGTTCGACCACACCATTTTGCTGTGGTGTTTCGACACAACTTAGTTGATGAATGATACCCTTGGAAATGTAAAAATCAGTCATTTGAAACTCCAAGCCATTATCAGATCTGATGGTTGTTAAATTACTTTGAAAATGAGTTTGAATGAGTTGATAAAAAAATTGAATGAGAGGTCTAGTTTGAGACTTGTTCCTCATAAGATAGGTCCATGTCATCCTACTATAATCATCGATAATAGTTAGAAAGTATTTTGAGCCATTTAAGGAAGTGAAGGCCCCCAAATGTCACAATGAATGATTTTAAAAGGTTTAGATGCTTTAGAGTCACTAGTGGGAAATGGTAGCCTGTGCTGTTTGGTTAATGGACAGAAAATACAATGTAGATCTTTTTTGATATCAACATTAGGAATAGATTTACTTAAAAGAGAGAGTTTGGAGGTAGGCAGATGCCCCAAACGACAATGCCAGAAATTAATATTCATTTTGACATCACTACCATCAATAATATTACAAGCAGAAATGGAGTTATTACAATCAAAAGGAAAGCTAGAATGAATAACAGAAGTAGGAATGACAGCAGGTTTTCTGGTGTTGAAAGTATCAGGAACAGATTTGAGTTGATGGTGAAGTGAGGACTGAACTTTGTTGGTGAACTGAGGTTGTTGAAAAAGATGTAGTCCATGCTCAAGTTTGCCTACCCCAATCATCTTCCATGTTGAAGGATCTTGAATGAGACAACAATCATGGAAAAACATCAGATAACACTGATGCTGAAGAATCAGTTTACTAATAGATATCAAATTGAACTTAAAAGATGGCACAACAAGCACATTTTTCAGACATAAAGTAGGAGATAACTCCACTTCTCCAATGTGAGTAACAACAACAGAATCACCATTAGGTAACTTCACAGAAGCACCAATGACAGCAGTCATAATATCCAGACACTTGACTGAATGCACCATATGTTCTGAAGCACCGGTATCTATGATCCACGTATTTGTTACTGATGTATTATTAAACTGAAATTGATTACCTGAGAAAGCAAAAGTGTCAGGATCTACAGTGGTAGACGAACTCATATCCGGAGGCTGTTGATGTTGAGTTATCTAATTTTGTAACTGAGGCATCAACATTGACAAGATCTGATGGCATTGATTAGGAGTGATAGTAAGTTGTGAAAGGGAATTCACTATCCCTGAGGCATCACCATTAGGTATTGGACCATGAGAAGTTTGTCCTACAGCATTGGCAACAGAAGGTTTTCCTCTACCAGTAGACAAATTGAAACTAGATCTGTGATTAGGAGGATAACCAATAATCTTGTAACATTTGCCTTTAATATGGTTAGGCATCCTACAATGACTGCAAACGGGCCTCTCTCTCCTCTGAGAAGAATTAGGAAAATTAAACCTCTGATGAAAAGGCCTCTGTATGGCTCTGCTGGTGAAAGCAGCAACATCATGAGTTCCTTGCCTATTAGCAACAATCTCTTTTTGCCTTTCATCTTGTACAACAAGAGCCCAAGCTTTATTCAGTATAGGCAATGGGTCCATCAGCAGAATCTAACCTCTAACACTAGCAAACTGATCATCCAATCCCATGAGAAATTGCATAATTTGATCCTCACGCTTGTACTCAGTATTTACAACTCCAGGTCTTTAGTTTTCTAATTCCTCCCAAAGTCCTTTCAGCCTATTAAAATAAGAATTGACAGAATTGTTCGCCTGAGAAATCGAAGCAATTTGTTTCTTCAATTCATAGATCCTAGGGCTATTCCCTTGACTATACCTATCACGCAACTCAATCCAAATTTCTCTAGTTGAATCCTTATGCATAACACTAGGATAAAGCTCCTTAGGAATTGCATTGATGATCCAAGAGGAAACCACATGGTTGCATCTTCTCCAAGTCGTAAACAGAGGATCATCTTGGGAGGATTTTACAATAGATCCATCAATAAAACCTTCTTTATTCTTCATGCTGAGTGCCATAGTAGCTGCTCGACTCTATGTGGCATAATTTTCCTCTGTAAGAGTAACTGAAATCAACTGCATCCCTGTATTATCTCCATAATGAAGGTAGTATATGGGCTGCTTGGATCACTAATCAAGCGATTAACCATGGAGACTACATCTTCTCCAGCTGAATCTTCAGCTGACGACTCCACAAACGAATTCATCTGCTCGAATTGATTTTGTGCCCCGTACGAACACTCGATTCATTCGCCATCGACGATAGGTCAAATTTAGAAGAAGAAGAAAATGGGGATTTGCAGACAGAAGGAGCTAATGCTCTGATACCATGTTAAAATGCAAACAACACTCCAGATTGAAGGAGAGCAAATTGGCGGGAAGAGAGAATTCGTTTATGGTAAAAAAATCAATTTCACACTTACAATAGAAAGGGGGAAAAGTATTTATAGAATCCTAACTACAAAACAAAATGAAGAAAGGAAAAAGACATAAATAACCTTCTAATATTTTTACATCTCAACAAACCTCAAACTGTCGTTCATCTACACCCTCCAACAATAACAAGCTGACGTTGAAGCTGCAAAGTCCCTGTAGACATTGGACCCAAAATATGGAAAAATGGAGTTCCTTACTCGTCGAATTATCCGTTCTATAAGCCACCATTGTTCCGGACTCGAGTTTGAAGAAGAAAAAGTTGATGCAACACTATAAACCACTGGTAAATGATAATATATTTTTTTCCAGTTTTTGTTTTCCATATATATGTATTCAATATAATCTTCATTTGTTTACACCAGTTCACTGTTATGTATGCTAATTTGTTTTTCGGTTCTACTCATGAACTGATTATTAGCCTCCATATATTGATTTGTTTTCTCCATAAATTCCCTGAACATCTCTTCCAGTTGTAAATTTTTCCCTTGCTGCTGAAACTGATCCTGCAGCCTATTCTGATTTTGATTAGCCC